>CAJNIZ010000229.1:0-10667 GCA_905231905.1 Symbiodinium pilosum | reverse complement strand
TGTAGGTTATTTTGGGTTTAGGGTTTAGGGCTTAGCGATCCAAATAGCCCAATGTAGGTAAGACTTACAGACTTTAGGGCCCAGTGTAGGTGTTAGTTGTATACTTGGATCCCTAGGAAATTCATTTGTCAACCCAATCTGTATCCCTTCAGTATCCATATATATATATATAGATCCCCACATATACCCTACCATCGGAAATCCCTTAATGTGGTCTAGACTAATCTGCATCATGCCACCTCATGCAATCCGGATCTCGTGCAATTTTGTGCGATTTCGTGCAATGTCGTGTGTGCAAAATTCCAGACCAGGTAAGTGTGAGACAGCATTAATTTAAACTCTTCAGGACTCATCGACCTAGCGCAGGGTCTGGGCGGACTTGCGCGTCTCAATGGCACCCAGGCAGGTTTAGGGTTAGTGGTTTCAGGTTTAGGGATCTGGGTAGGGATGGGAAGTGCACTGGAGAAGCACATGGAAAATGAAAGAGAAACTGTGGCCTTGCCATTGGATTTAAGAGGTATAATATGCCATAACACAATATGCTATATAGGGTCTACTCTCTGGCTGATTTGACGTAATTGAAAGAGCTGGAAACTACTACGCGCCTGAAGTGATCCCTCGATAAAACCAAAAAGTTCCTGTCTGGACTTAAAAGTTTAGGGTTTGGGTTTTGCAGACCCTGAACTGAACCCAAAACCCTAAGCCCAAATCCCCTAGCCCGCGCCCGAGCTCGGAGGGTCGGGGAGACGTGGTAGGTATAAATACTTGTAACACCTGACAATCATGTTATAAACGAAGATATGCCCATTAATAGCCTACTTCTTTAGTCTGCCTGACGTTTCAATTAGGGTTTAAACTTCAGGGTTTGGAGAGTAGAATAACCTTACGCAGAATTTACGAACCTTTGGTTTTGTCAGCTTAGACTTTGAACAGCCATTCGTGCGATGTTACTCTCCCAAATGAGCTCTGAAGCCCCACGTAGCTTTGGTAAACCGGGGCGCGTCAGATTTGCGCTCAAGCCTCAAGCGGGTAAGTCTTCATAGGTGCGACAGTGGCGTTTCCTCTTGCTTTCTGCTGCTTGTGGAGAATAGTTCCCCACAGCAGTCCTTGCGGAATCCCAGAACCGAGCCTTCCTTTCCCCGTCAACCCAAAACCTACAATCTAAACTTCTCAAACCTAAGCCCTGAGACTCACCCCTCGGCTTGCATGGAATAGGCGTTGATGAAGGAGCATAGTCACTTCCCCCGCAGAATACACCCGCCCAACGCCTCCCTGATGATACATACCCCCAACATAGTATTATTGTGTAATGGGGGGAGTATTTCTCGGTATTGTGGGGTGCGGGGTTGCGGCTACGGCTAGGGAGGGGGTTGTCTTAAGCCATATGTGAGGGGCGTTTTATACATTAGGAGTGTTGCGCAGATCGGTTATGGAGTTGGATGCGGGACTGAGGTTCTGGTTTTATGTAGTCATAGCAATAAGAATGGTAGGGGGTAGACACAAGGACATAGGGACAGTTATGGAGTTGTAAGGGCCCAAACCCCTAAGTCCTGAAACCTTGAAACCCTAAATCCTAAACCCCTAAACCCTAAACCTATGGCAAGTTCCGGGAGGTTCTGCCCCAGTTGCAGCAAAGCAGCCTCCAGTGCCTCGTTGCAGCGCAGTACTCGCCTCAGGTTTTGGGTTTCAGGGTTTAGGGTTTAGGATTTAGGGTTTAGGATTCAAGGTTTGGGGTTTAGGCCTTGGGACTGAGGTTTAGGATTTAAGGTGTAGTATTTAGGGTTGAGGATTTGCGGTTTAGGCTTTAGGGTTGAGGATTTCGGGTTGAGGATTTAGGGTTCAGGATCGTGGGTTCAGGATTTAGGGTTTAGGATTAAGGGCTTAGGTTTTCGAAATATGTGACTTAAGGGGTTACGGGAGCTTTACTGGTTATGTCATTGGGGTATGTCTTGTTAGGTGTAGATGTTGTATTTTAAGGGTCTAGTGCCACCACTAGAAGCGGTATAAGAGGATCATATAGGGGACAGTAACGGTGTGGTTACTGTCACTCCGTAGGGCATTGCTTAATACCAGCCGAGAGTTTCATGTGTTCAAGCCCCATACAAACTTTCAACAATGCTCCCAAACCCTAAACCCTAGACCCCTTAACCCTAAACCCTAAACGCAGCTAAGCTTTCAGGGCAACGTACTCTTCCCCACTGGTTGCGCAAACCCATAAGAGCACCGTACCAGATGTGCAGTCGATCTCACAATGCACCCTGGGTAATCCTTCAGGGTGACCCAGGGCTTAGGGTTTAGGTGATAGTTATTCTTTGTATCGTCATCATACATCCCTTAATTTTTCTGGGACCCCTATAATCGAAAACTCCCATACCCTAAGGGTCCAAGGACCCAAATAATTAGGGCTTTAGGGCTCAAATACCGTTGATATTATAGTATTTGGGCCCTGAAACCCCATTTTTGGGGTCCTTGGGACCCTTAGGGATGCGCATGCTATGTGGTGGAGATTCAAGGCTTCTTCAGGAATGAGGGTTGAGTCCCAGGTTTGCATTCTAGGGATTCAGCTGGAGCTCAGGCCCTGAAGCTCTGAGGTTCCCGGTTTAGGGTCCTGTGTTAGGATTTAGAGTTTAGGGACCTTAACCTATAAACAATAAACCTTGTAGGAGCCCAAGATTTTGCCGGCTGTAGCCCTACCATGCATCTTTCCGGAGTAAAAATTGGCGATGTTGTGGGTCAACGTCGTGACTGTTTCGGCTTCATTGGTGTCATCCCGTGCCTCATGGGCTTCCCGCATTAAAGGGATGTTAAAGGACTTAAAAATCAAACAGACAAGCAGATGGAAAAGAACGAGAGAAACTGAGGATCTTCGGGGATATAGGCGGTATACAGTTTCGGTTTACTTGCTGGTTGTTGGCAGGGAATCAGGGAGTCAACAGCAATAGAAACGATTAGGGGCTAACAGCCAATAAAGGCCGCGCCTTAAGCATCAAAAAGGCAGATGCGCACAGGCTAAACAACAAAGAGTTATACCCAACTACTACCCTTTGCTCGAATGGCATGGAACCTGACCAGGGGCTCTTTGTGGACTAGTGTCCTATCAAAGGGGGCCTATATGGGGTTCCATGTTAGTTTGGGGTAGGGTAATTGACCCATGCATTGTAATGTAGACCCCTGATTAATACACCCCCTCCCCCTAATAGGGATTATAATAGGGATCCTAATATTAGGGCCCTTCAAAGGAGGGGGTTTATTAATCATGGGTCTACATTAGGGTTCTTTGAACTTTGACCCAAGACATCCGCTTGCAACACGTGCTGATGGTCATGTTTATCCACGACGGGCTGTGTATTCCCCAAGGAGGTCAGCCGTGGCTTGCATCATCAAAGTGTTTAGCAGGCTCGGAGCACATTGCTGAAGCCACGGGCACTAAGAGTCCTCGTCTGCGTCCATAGCACCTCACATGTCCAACAGCCAACAGAAGAACCCGACACCTGTCGCAGAGTTTGAGTAAGGACGCCGTTTATGCACACCAAGCAGCGGGTGCTCGACTCACTTGCCTGCTGGCAATGTTCCTCTTACACGTGACTCTGCGAAGTTTAACTTCCCAGAACGTGAGGGGAGCGACTTCGCAGAGCCTGTGTAGACGGCTCCGTGGCGTCAGAGATACAAACATCCTGCGGCCTAGGGCCTATGGCTCAGATACCGCCACATCTGGTCTGCAATGGGTTGATTGGTTTCTGCCCCACATAGTGGACGACAACGACGCACAACCAAAAAGGACGCAAGAAGAGCTCCAGTTGATCCTTGAACACTTGCCCAGGGGCACAAAGCCTCAGGCCCAAAGCTGAAAGGGACATGGAGGCGTAGGGTGTCGCATTGGTTTTGTCTTTGAATTGTTTAGTTTCCAGATTTAAGCAGTGGAAGCGTATTATCGTGGCGGATTCTCCATGGTTTCTTGTAGGTTTTCACAAAAGCTTCCGCGATTTCTCCTAGGGTTTGAATTGAAGTCATTGCTGGCCCTCAATCTTCCCATTTCTTTTCCATGTGAATCTCCAACTCATATCGAAAAGCGAAGGCCCAAATCCTACCTTTATGAGTATATATATATATGTATATACATATATATATATACATATATGTGTATATGCTACCCCCCCATTGACCAAGGTTTTCTGGATGAATTCCAGTTGAGTAAAGAGAACTCTATATACCCCCACAAATACATGTAACCGTCTTTGAAGGGACCTTGCGGAAGCCTTGCAAGGAACCCGGCACCTGATCCTCGCCACGTAGCGTCCCTGGTGGCTGCCTATGCCGCCTTCGCGCGGCAGCGCTGCCGCGACGAATCTTGGGCCCTAAACCCTAAACCCTTGAACCGAAACCCTAGCCCCTAAACCCTAAGCCCTAATCCCTAAAACCCTAAGCCGGTGGGTCTTTCAGTTGATGAGAGTGTATAGGGGTCAGTATGGCTAGGTTCCGCAGTAGTACCCTTTTCCCTTTTTAACTGAGGATCTCCTTATCAAAGCTGCATATTAGGAAAAGGGGTGCCCTTCTGATTAAGGGGTTACTGGGGAACCTAGATGGTGTGTTTTGCTTCTAGGTGATTGTCTGAGTGGGACTCTGATGATGCGTTTAGGGTTTGGGGTTATATATAGGGATTATATGGAGGTTATATAGGGATAATGGAGAAGTACATGCAAACTATTATTATTTAGGGTTTAGGGTTTAGGGCTTGGGGCTTGTAGTTTTGCACTAAAATCACACGTGTTCCAAGTTGCCAGGCCACGTAGGGTGATGGATGCATGGCTCATCCCGTTACGGACCCAAACAGAGCTTTCTTCAGACCCCACATCTTAAAATTTAAGCCCTGCACCCTAATCCCCCAAAACACCAAAATCTGCACCGACCCAAAAACGAAGTTCAAAGCCCTAAACACCCCTACTTGGAGGGGCAGGCGCACTTAGTAATTACTTCTTAGCCCTACGAACCACATAATAACCCCAGTTGTTCACGTGATGAACCTACTTACTACGTCCCCCTGACTTTCCAAGTGAACCCTAAACCCTATAAACCCCCTATATGGATTCCCAGTTTCAGATCCATGTTGCATTCCCTTGTCCCTTGTTATTCTCTATTACGGGGGTAATATCCCTAACCCTTATCCCTAAACCTCAAACCCTAAGGGGGTAGAAGTATACGGCTCCTGCAAGTCAACCCGGTAGTTGAAGCCCTGGGATCATACAGTTTTTTTCTAAAACCAGGGGTGTTTGGAGTTTAAAGGGTTTTATAGGAGGTTATCATGTGTATGTATATATATATAAATACAAACATATATACATGGGTAAATAAGGGCAATATCAGGATATATAGGGATTTAGGATGATATATAGGTGCATATAAGGACTCTAGGTGATATATGGGTTTAGGGATGAGGATTTAGGGTGTCCCCGAGTTAGGAGGTCCTCATAATAAGGATTATAGTATTTGGGGTTCAAATTGGGATCCCCCCCATTTTTGGCAACCAACCATCCTCGCTCACATTGGCCGGCAACCAGCGTCTTCTTGCAAAGGGCTGTAGGACGAAAGTAGGTGGGCAGTATGCACACGAGTGGTCAGTAGTTACATGTTTTTTTTTGAAATCATCGCTTCTGAGCTTTATGCATACCTTACCTTTTTTCAATTCTCCATATATCATTGTACAAACCTATATAGCCCTATCTAGTGCCCATATATCCCTACTTGGAGGGTCGGGGGGACTTAGTAAGTGGGTAGATAACCCACATAACCCATATAGTAACCCTAATTACCCCCCTTATTAACCTACTTACTAAGTTCCCCTGAACCCCCAAGTATAAACCTTAAATCCTAAACCTTAAACTTCAATCCTAAATAATATAGTAGCTTCCATTTTCTTTTCCATTACTATAAACCAAGTATGTAATCTCAGTTGAGGATACGGTTCTGGAAGCCGCCGGCAATGCGCTGGACCGCCTGTTGGCAGTCTGGGGTTGTACTCAGATCTTCAAATGGGTTGTCGTCAAAAATATGGTCCCTCTTTGGGTACCCTAGATATTAGGTGCCGTATTATGATAGAGATCCAAAAAATGGACCATAATTTTGAGAACCACCCAAATACCCTTTGTCTACCCTTTGTCTAATGGTGATTTGTAACTTATTTTGGAATTCTTCAAAAATCATTATACAAGCCTATATAACACTATATTTCGCGCCCATACATTCCTATGTAATCCTATATAAACCCTGGATAATCCCTAAACCCTAAACCCTAAATCTTATAACAATTGCTGTGCGGGATTCTTTCAGGTCCTTTTGCAAGGAGTCTGATAGCAGCTGCCACCCGGAAGCTTGAGCTTCTCTGAAAGTAGCGGGTTCTTGGTTTAGGGTTCAGGGTTTAGGTTTTTGGCTTAGGGTTTAGGTTCTTGGTTTAGGGTTTAGGGTTCAGGGTTTAGGTTCTTGGTTTAGGGGTTAGGGTTTAGGTTCTTGGTTTAGGGTTTAGGGTTTAGGTTCTTGGTTTAGGGTTTAGGTTCTTGGATTAGGGTTTAGGTTCTTGGTTAATTTAGGGTGTTGGGTAAGGGAGTTCTACAGGGGCCTGATACGTTTTTACAAAAATCATGTCATGTGATACCCTGTACCACAGTCATACCAAGAATCTAGATCCATCCTTATGCCACAATAGTACCAAGAATCGATAACCATCCCTCTACCACAACCATACCGAGAATCGTGAACCATCACCCTAAACCCTAAAGCGCGAATTTTGCGGGCCCTACAGGCGGGGCTGGGATAGCTGGGATATGAGGAGTAGGCTCCAGGCAACCTTGCTCAGACAGATTGTGAGCAAAGCCACACCTGACATTGTGACTTAGTGTAGGGGACGGAATCATTTGAATACAATGCTGGAATGGTTTGGTATTTGAGTTACTAGAGTGAGTGGATATAAGGATAAAAGGCCTGCTTATATTGGTTTCTACAGATGATGCCAGCAAAACCTAGCCTAAATCCCGTGGTTTTGGAGCTTTTGGAGAGGACAAAGAAGGACTTAAGTCCACAAGGGTCCGCTTTATTTTGTTTGTATAGTTTTGCAAGAGCGTAGAATCTGGCACGGTCACCTTTTGATGCTCTGTATACGTACTACCCAGACATCAAAGCACACATGCGGTGGTGTTTCACATTCCCCTCGAACAAGCTGCCCCTATTGAAGTCTATTGTTGGGTATCTAAATGACCCCCCCTTACCCTAGCATTCAAATCCGGCATCCCCTAATACTAGACATTCGGTGTATGCATTTGTTCTCTCTCGCTCTCTCTCTCTCTCTCTCTCTCTCTCCCTCTCTTCTCTCTCTCTCTCTTCTCTCTCTCTCTCTCTCTCTCTCTCTCTCTCTCTCTCGTGACATGTTGTAATATGTCGGGCATATTTAGTTAGGGGTGGGCTTAACATCATGGGGTCACGATTACGGTTTAGGGTTTAGGGTCTTAAAATTGTAGGAGTGCGTGCATATACCTAAACCCAAAACCGTAAAACCGAAACTTCTAACCTTGGCTTCAGGGTAAAGGGCATACAGGTTGTAGGTCGTAGGCACAATGCTTCCGCTTTTTACATCCCCATGGGCAAGTTAGCTAGAAATTAGGTTGCTTGTCCTTGTACATCTATATCACCTACAGACCTGAACCCTAAACCCTAGTGATGCCTCCAAAAGCCTTAAGCCCTAGACCCTAAACCCTAAACCTCCTCAACCCTAAACCCTAAACCTCCTCAACCCTAAACCCTAAACCCTAAACCTCCTCAACCCTAAGCCCTGAACCCTATGAAGCTGTGTTTCGCAGCCCAATTTGGCTACTAGCTGCATGGCTAGTGGCTACCCGCTGGGGCACCCGTCCCATCCAATGTGGCCGCTTGGAAAGGATGAGGGTTTAGGATTATAGGGTTTAGGGTTTAGGGTTTAGGGTCCTGTTGCAAAAAGGATTACAGGGTTATAGGATTACAGGATTATGTGGTTTGGGGTTTTGTGTCTAGGAGTAATTCGGGTTTAGGGTCTGGGGAGGCTCGAGGGATTAACAATGACTCTCTGCCAAACGAAAGTGTTTATAGGTTTTCAATCAGGGCTTCAATAGGGTTCAGCGATTCAGGACTTCTTGAAGTCTTGCTTAGAGTTGCAGGGCTTGTGGTGTTTGAGAGCTTCCTGTTTAGGGTTGGGCAGTTGGGTTCAAATTGGAGGGCTTGCAGGCTGAGCAAAAAGTTGGCATTGCCACAGGCCTCCGGCAACTTCATGGACGAAGAACCTAGAACTCTAAACCCTAAACATCCCTAAACTGCGAACCCAAAGCCCTAACCCTAAACCCTATACCCTAAACCTACTACACCCATCATGAACACTTGCTACGCCCTCACCAGGATGCCACCCCAAACCCAAGAACACCCCAAACGCCAAGTGAGCCACAATCTAAACTCCTTAAAGGGGGTTATATCAGGGATTTTATAGGGATTATAAAAAGGCGATTTGGTTTTTTTGTAGGTCGATATTCGCCTCCATGGCAGGACTTACCATATCAGCGTATGGGGCGCATGTTAATCACAGCCATTTGGGTGATGGTCTAAACTACTGAAAGAGTGTTATATATAAGTTATATACGGGACTACTATATGGGGGTTACTCAGGGGGATGCTAGGAGTTTAGGCTATAGGTCAAGTAAGGCCCAATAGCTCAGGACTGCGGGTAGGAGTCCCTGATTAACGTATTAAAATACAGGGGTTGTACAGGGTTATGCCGGGAGTGTATAGGGTTACTGAAAGGGGCTCCTGTTTGACCCTAATATTTGGACTTAGGGTTTAGGGATGTCAAGCTCCCGTAATTCCTAAGGTTTAATGAACTAGTATGCTTAGGGTCATGCAGGATTGTTAGTATCAACTGTAGCGTGCTCATGCTGAAGTGTGCTGTGGTGGCGGTAATCACCATGTAGGCCGCCACTGCACCGGCTTTGTAGCAGCTTCCAGGCTACATGTCAGCCCTGTACCATTGATAGATGAAAGCGTGCCTCAAATCCCAGGGAGTCAAGGAGTTTAGCACTTTCCCAGCTGTCCCAAGTAGCCCAAGCAGCTTCTGCAAGACATCAGGGTATATCTGCTGCTGAGGTAAAGGCTAGCAATGCCGCACGTCGTTTTGGAGCGCATTCGAAATGCTGCCTTCGTGCGCACGACCACGAAGGATGGCAAAGAAGCAGAAGGCCAAACCTGATGCAATTAGATAATCTAACCTCTTAGTATCTTTGGGGTTATATTGGGATAATGGAAAATAGAATGGAAACTGCTATAATATAGAGGGGTATATAGGGGTTCTATTGGGATCATGGAAAATAAAGTGGAAACTGCTATAATATCGAGGGGTATATAGGGGTTCTATTGGGATAGTGGAAAATAAAATGGAAACTACTGTTACTGTACCGCATTTCGGGTGTAGGGTTAAGGCTTGCGCTTACCAGTGCAGAGGATATGCCTGGATGCAGGTCTCATGAGATGCTGTTATGCGACCCGAAACAAGCCGCTGTCGGTCTAAACCTTGTCAGGCCGAGTGGTGCTTTGGGCCTTGGAGCTATTCTCGGAACTTAAATAAAATTACTATCATTGGGGAACCGTATTCATTACTATATACCCATACTATGGTAACTTATTTTAAGTTTCTTAACAGCAACCCAGTCAGATACGGTAACCGCAGGAACTTAAGGTAACTGCACCTAGAAAGCCTACTTGCGCAAAGGAAGTGGAGGTTTTGAGCCAAGCTGGTAGTAACTACGTCAGCGCCATAACTACTGGCCACTTTTAGGGTTTAGGATTAGGGTTTTGGGCTTAGGGTTTAGAGTTTAGGATTAGGGTTTAGGTTAAGGTTTAGGGTTTAGGGTAACCTTCCCCTAGTTTCCATTTGATTTTCAATTTCTTGTCCATTTGATTCTCCATTATAGGGGGATGATAGGGGATTATTCTATCTACTTAAGGCAGACCTTACCTACCGTGTCTAATCCCACAAGAAATTCCCTCAGTAAAGTCTGTCTTTTAATCGTTTTAGTCATACGCGGCACCGACCCCAGTCCGATCTTCAAAAGAAGCATGCTTCTCAGCTTACAGCTGGGTCATCGCTGCACTCACGAAAGATGTTGCAACTACTCTGCACCACCGAAGTGTAGTCTCCGGAGGTCGAGGGGTGCGACTGAACGCCCGCGCCGCCTACGCCATCGAGTTTCTTGAGCTCGGGGCGAACATTTTGTTCGTGGCCTGGCCGCTTACATCCCAAGCCACTCCTCAGGCTCGCTTAGATTTTTCTGAGCTAGGGATTCTGAACAACTAGTCGTTTTTTCTCTTCAGTAAGAATTCCCCTGCGTGAGGTTTGATGAAGGTCGTGAACACCCAGTTGATAGAAGAAGCAGAGTCATGAGACACACATACTTATGATTCTTCTGTTCCTGAGCATGGCGTTTCTTTCTACCAGTGTTCTGCAGCGGTCATTCTGCAAATTCTGTAATGTGATAGAGTTCGAAGCTGAGCCGGATGCAGGTCTTAATCCAAGGGAACAGATGGTGCCTTGTGACGTGGTTCGGCGGAGCTTATCTATGTGTGTCTGCATGTATGTATGTGGTGTATGTATGTATGTATGTATG
>CAJNIZ010000228.1:19590-32640 GCA_905231905.1 Symbiodinium pilosum | reverse complement strand
CGGCGGTGGGTGGTGGTGGCGGTGGTGGTGGTGGTGGCGGTGTTGGTGGTGGCAGCGGCGGCGGTGGTGGTGGAGATGGTGGAGATGGTGGTGGCGGTGGTGGTGGTGGTGGTGGTGGCGGCGGCGGTGGTGGTGTTGGCAGCGGTGGTGGCAGTGGGGCTGGCGGTGGCGGTGGCGGTGGCGGCAATAGAAGTAGCAGTAGTAGCAGCAGCAGCAGCAGCAGGAGTAGTCGTAGTAGTAGTAGTAGCAGCAGTAGTAGTGGTAGTAGTGGTGGTAGTAGTAGTAGTAGTAGTAGTAGTAGTAATAGTAGTAATAGTAGTAATAGTAGTAGTTATTGTTGTATGAATAAAGTCTACACACACTTAGTAGTATCAACTAGTACGCATACTGCCAGGAGGTCGTCCATTTGTGTTCAGCGCATTGCAGTGGCATAGCATGGCATAGTAGAGATGAGATGGATTTGAACGGTAGTGGTAGCAGCAGCAATGGCGGAGGTGGTGGCGGGATGGAGATGGTAGTAGGCAGTGGCTGTGTCATTCCTGCTAAACAACTGTTCCGCCAAGGGCAGGGCTGTGGAGTCTCGGTGGCTCCAGCCTTGCACAGCTTGCAGGTCAAGGACTCCCGCTGCCAGCTTAATGTTAGTTATGAAGCTGTAAGGGCCTTCTGCGGGCTGGAGCGGGGGAAATGGTTCACAGCAAGTTGTGCGTGTGATTGTCTAAATGATCACACTCGACCATGCGCGTCCACAAAGCGCTCCATGCCCACAATGCTGAGACACACGAAGGCATCGCAAGGTAAGGCGGCATCGAAAAGTACTCGTGCGCCCAGAGATCGTGTCCTGCAGAAAGGCTGCAGTGTATAGAGAATACGCGGAACACAGGAAAGGGGGAAAATGTTCCTTGCATTCATGCGCCCAGGATCCTTCCTTTCATGTCTGCGCAGTTTTACCCAGGCTGCAGCGCTGCTACTGAACCGCTATCACAAAGAAAAATCCGCCTCTCCGCCAGCCACATCCCGCCCACAAGCGCGAAGCTGGACCGCAGCACCTGAGTTGAAGGAGCTGCTGTGCCATGCTGCTACTGCCACATTGGGGCCTTGGAGGCCACGGCTTGCAAAGTTTTGCGGCTGCTTCTCTTTACGAAGGCTGCACCCAGTGATCTCCGGAGGCCATTTCAGACCCAACTGAGCAAATGAGCTGAGCTTCAGCGCCTTGAAAAGGAACACCTTTCCCAGCACAGACTGCAGCTCCAAAACTTGCATTATCCGAAATCATATGTCCAGAGCGGCTCGACGTTGGAGCTGCCAGGACACCGCGTTCATACCCTGCACAAAAGAAGATCCTCATGAATTGCAAAGAGAGCTACAGCTACAACCGTTCCTCTACAAGATCTCATTGGCTATCGCACCTAGCCTGGTCTGAGCAGAACGCCCTTCTCCGTGTAAGGGACCCTTCAGGTATTGATCTCAGTGACCCCAGTTTGTGAAAACTGCGGCTTTAGGTTTATACAGCAGATGGCAGTCATGCTGCGACCGCTAGGCGCATTCAAACTTCTCCGCAAAGGACGGCGGCTTGCACTTTACAAAGGGCTTTACAAGGTCCTCCCTGCACCCAAGATACAGCACCTGCCCAAAACTTGGCCAGCATTCCATACACCGACTCTTCTACTTACTACGCTATGATCACCAACGACCTGACATATGCGAGGACTGGTGGACCTTTGAACCTGGGTGTCTCCGGAATCCGGATTTCCAAACGACACTCATAGCCATCTGGAACTGTGCCTTCACACGCGCGCTCGCTTCAGCTTCTTGAATTGCCAACAAAAGTTGTTATACGTGATTACCAGCAGCAGGCACTGCTACAAGCAGGGGCAGTGTGGGAAGACGATTCTGTGGGCCGTCAGCAATTACATTCACGCATGCTGGTGGCCCATAGACTACTGGTCTGTGCAAAGGGCTAGGCACTAGGCCTCACTAGGCAGACTATGCAAACTATGCAGGAGCTGCGCGAAGCACAGCTCGGCGAAACTCTTTCTTTTGCTTTCGACGACGCCGCGGCTCATCTGCGCCGCAGAGGTGACAGTGGAGGCAGTGGCGCCCATTCTCGCAGCTCTGCGGTTTCCAATACCACGCGCAAGGCTTGCACAAGCCTTCGGAGTGCAGCACTGACCCGATGGACTCAGTGGGAAGACGTCCAGTTCTTGTCTCTGGTGCTGCCTCGGTGGGCTCTGCAGAGCACGGCATGTGCAGTCCTGGCGGCTTCAGGAGAAACTGGGCAGACATCCCCGACGTCGATGCTTCAAACTGTGCAACGTGGTGGTGCTGCTGCTGCAGAACTTCTAAACCTAAGCTCGCCAAGGTGTTGTATGCCGCATTGTCGCGGGTGATGAATCCACTCTCCAGGGTCTCATCTGACTCACCAACGCAGCAAGTCACAGGGTCTCGGCCATGGAGGCCTCCCAGTGATGGCTGCAGGCACCCAGAACTGTTGCAACCTCCCTGGTCAATTTCGATTCGGCAAGAGGCTGCTGAAGTTGTTGAGTGAGCTGATCCGGAATTTGCACGCTGCGGCAGACCTCTGTCCTCCAAATCGCTTGCGGACCTTCTACTGAGGCATGTTGACACCGTAGGAGTGTCTGCCCCGCAGGAACCTACAATCGAAAACCTGTCGCTTTGCGACATGCCCTCTTCAATTGCTGCGTCGAAAAGGTGGTCACTTAGCCGCTGCGCGCTCTCCAGACTCATTGCTGTCGCTTCGAGCACGCCTGGGGTGTCTATGGCGGTCTACGGCGGTCTGTGGCAAGTCTACGAGCCGCTAAAAACTTGTTCTGATTTGAGCAATGCTAGAGACTCAACAAATGGAAGGAGTCCAGAATCTCATGACGCTTGATGCAACATCTGCACAAGAGCCCTGCTCACACTCACACGCATGGACTGCTTCAGAAACTCCTGGAGTGATTTATTTAAGGTTTTCCCCCTTTCAGCTGCAGGCTTGTTGAAGTTCATCCATCCAGCCTCAAAACAAAGATGACATGGAGCACACATCGTTGACGACTTGTAACCGTACCTGATTGCCAGCAGGTGAAGTAGGGCTAGAGGAGCAAAGAAGGAGCGCATACTGAGCATCCATCCCAGCAAGCGCTGTCTCCCAAAGGTCCCTTGGACAGGTCGCAACCTTGCGGCGAGATGGAGGGACTACAAATTACACATGCGAAGATTAGGGCCGCTGCACCGTTGGCAGGTGTGGATTTCGTCAAAGCACTGGTGCACCACATCCTGCACATGTTGAAGTATGGGAACCCACGCCAAATCAAACACAACGGCTTGCGGCACAAGCACATTTACACGTTGTCGCGATCGTCACTACTAGGTGTACTCGTGGCATGGCGACGATCTAACAACACCTAGCTGTCGTTGATTGCTGTGATGTTGGTCATTCCGAACATCCGAACAACCCTCGGAAGCGTGCAGGCCATACCAGTTACAACAGGCTGCAGAGACTCCGAAAAATGAAGCATGGGGTCGTTCTCTGTATTTGGAAAAGAAAGAATGTCCAAATCAGAAGGACTGCAGAGGAAGGGGCCTGATTTTAAGCAACTGGCACAGAAGTCCTCTGCCTCGCAAGGTTTGGGCCTGTTTGGCACACAGACTCACAAAGCTTTGACAAGCCTGTGCATGGGCTCTGCAGGAGTTGTCGCATGTAGTGCTGCAGGAGCCAGAAAGAAGTTTCTCGAAATGTTATTATTCGAAGTGAGGGTGCTAATGTTTTACGCCGAATCACTTCTCACGGCATCTTAAAGCCCACATGCCAGCATTTGCTCAGCGTGCTGCCGGTGCCATTCTTGCGAGCCTGCTGGTTGCAACCTCAGCTACCCAGAGCAGGAACACTTGACCTCTGATTGCAAGATTGCCTGCCCTTGAAGGTTCAGAAACTGTTTTGCTGATGCTTCATGGTATGCTTCCCCTTTTTTGTCTGCTTCAACTTCTCGGTCCAGGCACAATTGGGAATTGGAGTGGGCCTGCATGTCAAGCATTTATTTGGCAACGATGGAAGGCCAGAATTGCAGCACCGACAGCAACGGGCCGCGTCTGGATCGATGACCGTGCTTTTTGTTTGTTTCATGCCAGTGCCCGGCTTCGGCATTTTGCCCACCGCACCGTTACATTCTTGATCTCGTCCAGCCAGTGGCTCTTCCTTGAAGGTCGCCATCGTCCTCTTCCTTGTCTTCCTTGCCTTGGCTGCCATTGCCACACTTTCAGGCGCCAGGCTTTGAATTGGCAGGCGCAAGAGGGCACCGAGCGCCACCTCGCGGTTGCAACATCCCCTGGCAACATGGGCAGACGACCTGAGCCGCCTGAGCCGCCTGTCAGCCAAGGCGCTTCCACGCAGGTTTGGCCTACGTGTAAGAGCCGCTTGGGAAACTGGAAGATGTCCAGGTCGCTGCAAGGCGTGCCATGGAGTCACCCTTCACATTCAAAGTAGCCACGGAAGGCATTGCTGGCGTTCATGCGGGTGCGGCAACACGCAGTCTGCGGAGCGCCCAGGTACGTGCAAGCTGCGATGGTAAATGCCAGCAAAACCCGCCACGTGATGCGTGGAATCCTGCGCTTGCGTCTGAAAGATGCAGGTCAGAAACAGGCATCTCACAGATTCAGTCGCGCTTTGGTAGGCGAGGGCGTCCTCTGCATTTTTCGCTCGAGCTGCACTTGCTCGATCGTGGCTGTGCAGCATCCAACAAACCAGCAGAGCCAAAAATCCATCTTTATCTGGAAGGAGCAAGCTCCGAAATCCATTCCAGGACATTCGTTAACGTTCAAATTCCTATGGGGTCCAGACAAATTTGCCACAAACCTAGACGGAGCTGGCATCTGCAAGTTGCTTAACTCTGGGCTGGAACCTCGCAAATCAAGAGCGAAATGCCCACACTTCTAGTTTGCCTAGGAACCCCGATCCCATCAGTGGCTTGTATGATTTCTCAACATAAGGGTCAAGCCACGCATCCTCTTATATGAGCTATAGTCGAATCCCTCGCATGCCGCTTAATAGCCCCTATTACTCCCCTGTCTAATCTCCTACATAGACCCCTTGAAGGACTTTAGACTATAGCTCATGTTGGAAAAGTAGAACATCCCTGAACATGCTTCTGGTTGGTGACAACCTCTATCTATGAAAAATAGCCCCTGTCTGACGCAAAACAAGAGCCCAGAATTCAGGCGGCCCGATGCGCGGTCCCTTTAGGGGCTTTGAAATATCCTCGGATACCCACAAGGCGCCAGCAGAGGAACGAAATGGCTGAATCGAGAGAGTGTCCAAAGTGGGTCCCAGGCCTTAGTTTTTGGCTTTTTCAATTTGTTTCGGTGTTTGGGGCTTCGGGTGTGAAGCCTGATGCTTAGGATCTAGGGCGCGTGTATCATTGAGGTCGCACACTTTATGCTCTGATTTCTGGGGTGGGATCTCGGTACTGTCTTGAGTCTAAGGACCCCAGCTTTGAGGCTGGAGATTGCCTAGCCTGGCTCAAACGTATCGGGCAACGTTAAGGGCCTAAAGGGGTTATTTGCCACGGGGAAGAAATTACAAGCGATCCCTCAAGTGGAACTTGAGCGGTTCAGCTTCAAGGCGATCTTTATCTGGGGGTTTCGCCCATGAAGTCCCCTCTTTGGAGGTCCTTTGTGATGAGTCTTGAGGGTCAAAAGGATTTTTTGCAGCAAACAGGCGGTCTCTTTTCCCATCAGGGCATCAATACCTCCGTCCAGCAACAAGGCTGGGTTCGGCAGCATCCAGTCCGTTGATGGTGCCTGATCAACAGGTTCAAACGGTGGATGAGAATGAGCCTCCCTCCTTGGACCTAGCATGTCTATTAATATTGCTACCGCTCGCGGCACACGGGATTTGATCAACTAGGCAGTGCACATCACAGTAAGGAGTTGATGCAGAAAGCCTGTTCTTCAGCAACGTCCAGCAATTGAAACTGCTGATTTCTGACTTGCCAGCACTGGAATGCGACATGCTCGCTGCAATCGGCATCTCCAATTTGCCTGGCCCTTCATGATTCTTCGGTGCGTTTTGTGATTGTTGCAGCTATCACCCTGACTCTGACTCTGAGACATCGTGACAGCAAGGAGGCCTAGGATGAGTTCGTTCACCGACGGATGGTTGGACAGCAGGCCACAGACGGCTGCAACGGAACCCAGTACCAAGCAGCGGCGACCCATCCTGCTGCAAGCAACCGTCAAAGGGTGGCGTCTGATGAAAACTGCTCTGCAGTTAAGTTATGTGAGTCCATAACGAGTTGAAGGCGTCTTGGCAAGGAGGCTTCACACTTCTCATAACAATTAGGGATGGCATCAAGCAACGGAAGCAGCTCATGGCCTTTCCATACGCCTCTGCGGAGGCTCTGGGAACCCTTCCGTGAGTTCATCCAGGGACTCGGGGAGGCGCCAACGCAGGAGCTCTGAATCTCCGTGAACTGCCTCGAAAGCATGCGGACTGTTGCAAAACACTAGCGTGGTCTAGGAAAAGCTGTAGCTGGTAAGCTGACTGTGTCCCATTAAACGGGCAGCAGGTCCAACAACCTGTTCCTTTACGCACAAACCTTTAGTTGCATATCTGTACCTGTCTGGCCGGGTGCTGTTGGGACAAAGCCAGAACTTACGTACGCTTCTGCCCGCGCATAAGCACGATAGCTCCAACAAAGAAGGAAAGCTGCCCAAAAAAGCATCCGGAAGCATTCTTGACAAATCCACCGGAAAAAGTGCTCATACCTTGGAAGCTCTCTCACTCGTAACCCCCACATACTTCCAATACAGTAAATACAACCTTCTGGAAAGTTAGAAGCAAGACTGCTTCTTAAGATTTTAAGAAGTCTTTACTTCCAAATGATGTGCAGGGCCTCACGGCTCTCAAGACGTTCCGAAGCCAGCACCTGTATTGGCTGAGAAGCAGAGGCAGAAGGTATGGCGTGCATGATTTGGCAGCTTTATCATGCGGATTCGTCTCCTGCAGTTTGGGGAGCTTCCTGCCAACAAAATAGTAATAGTAATAATAATAATAGTAATAGTAATACTAATAATACTAATAATACTAGTAATAGTAATAGTAATAGTAAAATTAATAGTAATAATAATAAGCCATGGCCCTCCAAAATGCTGAGACATCTCCTCTTGGAGCCCTGCAATACGTCTGCTGATTTAGGGGTTTCCGAATCCCTTTCTATGCGCCCAAATACCCTAAATCAATCTGGCCTTGCTACCAACAGAGACCTCCAAAAGAGCACCCATATGGTAGTTTCCTAAAATGGGGGGACCCCAATGTAGACCCCAAAATACTATAATCCTTATTCTGGGGACCCCCACAAGGGCACCCCTAATTTTTGAAAACCACAAACCCTATAAGTCCCTTAAATAAACCGGGAGTCCATTTCATTTTCCATTCCTTTTCCATTTGCTTCTCCGCCATTGGGGTAATATCATTTCAGGAAACCCTAATCCCTCATCCCTATACCCTATATAACCCCTGGAACCCCATTTTAAAGGTACCCCTAATTTTGGGAAACCCCCATATCTTCGAGAGATACCGGCCTTGGAACTGTGAAGCAACGCGGACAGCAGGGCCGGATCTGTAGAGAGACCCTGCGAGGACGAGCTGATCATTATTACTACTGTTGGTACTATAGTTCTTGTGGCCTTAGTATACTTTTGCACCATAATTTCCAAGGTTTAGGGCACTTGGGATCATGCAGGGTTCCAGAGATTGATAGCTGTATGGTCAGGGCCTTCTTACCAGTGTCGTCCTGTTCTGCTGGTTCTCTCAATTTCGGTCACTACATTATGCTTATTGGATTGCTTCTTCCAAGTTGGGCTGGTCAGGTACCAGTCTTGGCTAGCGACTGCCAAAAGAGACCTAGAATTCTGAGAACTTACAACCATGGCCTCTCAGCACGATTTACCCTTAACCCTAATTCGGATGCTTAAAAAGGGGAGTTCCTTTTGTAGAAGTCCCCACAGTGAGGATAAATAAGTTATATCCTCATCTAACAACATCCCTGCAAAAACCCATAAGTAGAACTCCCAATGGAAGGATTCCTCATGAGTCGCGCCATTGTCTAAACTTCCATAGTATCCCGCTTACTAACCCTATATAATCCCCTATATAACCCCTGTAAGGAGTTTAGACCGGAACCCTAATCCTTAAACACTAAGTCACTAAACCCTATTCCCTTTATAACCCCCTTTGGAGTTTAGACAATAGCTCAATTCCGGGAGGGATGGCTTTCCGCCTCTACTGGATTGATGTGCAGCGGGCCCCGTCGACCCACCTTGACTTCCACAATTTGTTGGGGTTTAGGGTTTAGGGGTTTAAGGTTTTAGGTTCTTGCGGGTTAGGGTTTAGGGGTTTACGCTTTTGGGGTTTAGGGTTTAGAGGTTTAGGGGGTTTAGAGTTTGTTTTTAAACCAGTGGACTTGTACGTCTGCCGGAGGCACTGGCTCTGGTTGCAACTCGGAAAGAGAACCCTTGGTTTATGTTGGGGCCCCCAAATTTATGAAACTACCAAGTGTTGTCCTGTCGTTTAATGGTACTACATTGGGAGGGTTCCTGGTTGGCGGGGTAGGTGGAGTTTAGCATGAAGGCAAGGTGCTTGTACATGGGAGTTTGCGTGGAGACGAGGGTCTCGGGTACAAAGGGACTACAGAACGATCATGGGGAGCTTGATTCTGGATTCCATAAAACGTTAGAAGAACGCTGAATAAATCCCATATCTGTAGCCATTGAAGGATAGTATAGGGAATCTGCATGGCATGCTGATGGGTGTACAGCAAGTACGCAGCTTCAACTGCTCTCAAGGTTTGGTTCCTTGACATTAATCATTTTTGAGCCTTGCTGACAGGCCTGCCGTTTGTTTTTGTTGAGGACTTTTTGGCAAACTCGCCTCACCAACAGCCTGCGACAAGTCTCCTGCTGCTGAAGCCCTAAGCTAGCGACTCTTGAAAGCCGGTGGGTCAACAAAGCAATACAGCGCTTCGAGCTGCGCACAACTGCGGCCGGCCACAACTGAGGCAGCAACACGAGAGCGGCCTCCTCAGCTGCGATGCAGGACTTTAACGTTTGCGCGTCATGGCCAGCCTGGCCTACAGTGTCTGTTCAAGTCTATACCTGCCAGCGCTGGACATGCAGTTTGCCGCCGTGGCCCAGACCCTCTGAAGCCGGAAGGCTGCATAGGTGGCGAAAGCTGGGACGGCTATCTGCTACAAAGCCGGCGCGTCTGAGCAGCGGCTTGGCTTGTTCGGCCTCCTGCCCCAAAATGTGCTTGACTGCGGGCCCATACGATACGATGGAATTGTGACGTGCCTAATGCGCTCACTGACTTCGCCTCTCACCTGCTGCAATAGCTTTTACACTCGACAAATTTCAATTCCACAAGGGAAACCAATGTGGATTTGACAAAAAACCAGCATGGCGGAATATCTGATGCAGGCTAAGTGGATCAAACATCTTGCGCCCGCAAGCAGCTACTGCACTCGATGCCAGGCCCTGAATGCAGAACAACGGAGCACTCAGGATGCACATTACTTCAATGCACCTGAGGTGCACTTCACATGGGGGGGTTCCCAAAATCAGGGGTACCCTTTTTGGGGGTACCCATAATAATGACTATAGTACTTTGGGATCTATATTAGGGTCCCCCTACTTTGGGAAACTACCACATGTCCGCGCTAGCAGCTAAGAAGTCGCTCCTGCAAGCGCAGGTACCGCAGCAGCAAAGGGCTTCGAAGCTGCAGGTCCTGCCAAAAGAACCAGCACCCTGGCTATCGAAACAGCTTATATTAGGGTTATACTGGGGTTATATTATTATTATGATTAGTATTATTGGTGTTATGTTGGGGTTTTTGTTGGGGGAAACAGCTTTATGGAGAAGATCTGGAACTCTAGACTGAACCGATAAACCTTATAATCCCTGTAGTTTCCATTTTCTTTTCCATTATTCCCCTATAAACCCAAAATAGCCCTAATATTACCCCCTATAGAACCACCTGTCCACTTCGTGGAAGGCAGCAAGGAGCTCAACGCTCGCTCTCACAGACTGCTCTGTGGCCGCGGTGGCGGGTCCTGCTACTTGGGAGTTTCCCAAAATTAGGGGTACCCATTTTGGGGATCCCAATAATAAGGACTATAATATTTTGGGGTCTATATTGGGGTCCCTTTATTTTGGGAAACTACCACTTCAGTGCTGGGCTAGACTCTGCTTGTCTTGATCACGCAGGCCTTCTGGTGGTCCAGTGGCAGTCCTGACTGCCTCCTTGCACGGATAGGGCGCAACAAAGATTGCGCTGAAGTGTCGCCACAGCTGCACAGCACTTGCTTCCTTCTCCTCTGCGTTGAGCTCCCTCGGCCATGGAATCAGAACCAGCACCTCCTTCATCGGCCAAGTGTGCAATAGCAGTTTGGAAGTTGGATAGGGATACGAATACCTCTACGGCTGCTGGCGCTGTTGCTTCGTCTTCATTTCTATGCTTGTTCTTCTTCAGCTTCTGCTTCTTCTCCTTCTCCTGCTTGCTGCTGCTTCCTGCTAGCTATCGCTGCTGGCTGTTGCTGTTGGCTGTTGCTGCAGCCTCCTCCTGCCGCTGCCGCTGCTGTCGCCGCCACTCTCATGAGTGTTCTTCCGCGGTCATGTTCCAGGTTTTTTTCTTACAAGCACGGGGCAGCACGCGCCTCCACAAAGCAAGCTGCGATGTCCCTGCAGGGCAGGAAGTTTCACGAGCAATCAGCCACCGGGTTCAACAGCATAGCTGAGTGGCTGATTCCAGGGTTTGGCCTTCATTAAGTATCCCCCATGGTTCCACACTGCCTCTTCGAGCCTCGTCTGTCGGGGCACCATCCATAGAACGGCACACGGTGCCAGGAAGCCTTTATCCGGCACAGGGCTGCTCATGTGCGTTACTATGTGTCGGGCGCATGTAAGCTACTTGGCATCCAAATCCCCGCTCTGGTTAGCCGCCTGTGACAGCCACAGCTGCTGCCACTGCCGGCACTGCGGCCGTAGCCGTTGCTGCGGCAGCTGCGCCGCCCGTGCCCAGGAAGCAGCCTAGAAGACCTTCCATCAAGGTCTGCGTCTCAGCATGATGGACACGAAAATGTTGAATACAGTGCTTAGATCGCGTTTTGAGATGCATTGTGTGGCGGGCATACTTTGGCATTTTGGTGCGGACACTCGAACTATGGTCTCTTTTTCGGGGTTCCTAGGCCTAGCCATTTGAGGACTTTGCTTTTGGGTGGCCTGTGGTACCCCCTGGCAGATACCTAGGCAGGTCTGCCTCCTGCAGGTACAAGGCTTCAGTGAGAGCAAGTGTCTTGCTTCAAGGGTCGAAATTCACAAGTCCTTGCTGCAAGGTCTACCCCCATGGTTCACTAAAGGGACATCAGGACCTCTGCAAATGCATAAGAGTAGCAAAGACTGAGTTCCAGGCACTGCTGCCATGTTGCGGATGCCAAAGCCGGCCAGTCGCAAAGGCTGCGGAAGACGCGTACCTGGTCAAAATCTAAACATTCCGACAACTCCAGCGAAAGCTTTCTCCCAACCCTGCCTGACGTGTATTTTTTTGCGAGGTTGAGCATACTCCTCCTTTCCACGCGGCCACACTGACGCTGCACCTCCATGGCAGTGCAAAATCCCCTCCTGGCCTTTAGAATCCAGCCGGCTCAGTATGTAATATGGGAAACCCCAAATTTTCGATTTCCATATATATATATATATCCACCCCGCATAATCCTTGCTGTATAAGGAACCCAAACAGGCTCTCCTGGTTTTCAGAAACTCATTCTCGGGCATGGCCTACGATGCTGCAGCCAACCAAGCTGCGTCCGGAGACGCCAAACCATGGCCATTGGGGCTGGGGGTGACCAAAGTATTTCAGGATTCAAGGTTTAGGGTTTAGGGGTTAGGGTTTTGGAGTGGGGCAAGAAAAAATTGTTAGGGTTTAGGCTTCAGTTGGCGTGCGTAACCAAAACTTTTTCAGGGATTGTTCAGGGCTTAGGGTAACCAAAATTCTCTTGATCAGTATATATCACATCCCAATCGAATCCTAAGATTTGCACCTGGAGCAATGAGATTTGGTGGTCTCTCGTGTGATTTCGGTACTGTCCATTGCTTAGTGTTAGGGCTGAGCCTGCCAGAAGAAATCGACTAGAATTGCGTGTACAACTTGTACATGTGTACATGAATGTATATCGAAGTAATTGCATACACATACATAAGTCACTGTTTGCATATATCATGAAATAAGAAGGTCACGTGAGAGTAGCTGACTTCAGGCAGCCAGGGCAAAGAGGCGAGGCGGGCGATTGTTAGAATGTTGTGCTGACAGTCGACCGCCAAGTGCGAATTCCTTGGGGATAAGCTGTGTATTAACATCTGTAATACTACATATGGTTTGCTGAACGATATACAAACCTTGTCGATTGTTCGGAACTATGACCGCAGAGATGTCTCAAATGATCAGCTTTGAGCGCTGCAACCACAGCGCACCCTAAGACTAGCCCCCTACACACAAGGTAAGCCCACAGCCAGTTGTCGCCAGTTGTGCTCAGGATGTCACATGCACACGAAGGAAGGTTCGAACAACCGGCGTGACCTGGATGGGAAGCTTCTTGGGAGTTGGGACAGCAACCCTGGCACAGGACCTCCGCATCTAGGGCAATGGAGAAGAAAATGGAAACCAGTAAATTGTGGGGGTTATGAGACAACTACAGAAGGTCCAAACCCTTTATATCATCCCTATAGCCCCCCCACCCCCCCCTTGCTTGTTATTTTCCATCTGATTTTCCATTCCCTACTGACCACCCTGAACCCTAAATAGTAGCTTCCATGGCAATGTCGTTTTCCTTCCCTACTAACCTAGCCCCTAGACCCTGCCCTAAACCCTAAACCCTAATGTTGGACCCTCTTATGCATGGGGACCCTGTTCAATGTCAACTTGTGGGGCTTATTCAGGATCTGGAGGTATGTTTAGGGACCCTCTTTAATGTCAAGTTTTGGGGGTAAAATTCCTAATTTTA
>CAJNIZ010000228.1:0-19490 GCA_905231905.1 Symbiodinium pilosum | reverse complement strand
CAGGGTCCTCAAATTGTTTGGGGGAGGGTGGGGGGGGGTTCGTACCGACTAAAGCGGGTCCAACATTAAGCCCGAAACCCTAAATCCTACACCCACCAAGAAGTCATCCACAAGACTGAGCTCTTGACACCACGTCGGCGTGAGCCCTCTGAGGCGGGGCAAAAGCCGGGCCTGGGCCCAACCCCGACATGAGCTATAGTCTGAACTCCTTCACAGGGATTACATAGGGGGATTAAATATGTAGAGGTTTAGGGTTTTACTCTATTGTTACATAATTCATTGATATCAGTAGGGATCTTGTCAGTATCAAACCTATGGAATCTTTATGGGTACTCCATACCAGTAGCACACCACCTAGATTTTCTGGGGTGCAATGAAGGGATGATCGTGGTATCATGCTGGCATAAAAGCATAAACGAAATTCGTGATCAGGCAGAAGGAAAAGGAGCAACTAAAGGAAGCAGCGGTTGCCTTGACTTGAAAACAAACAGCAATGTCACCGCTTCTGGTCCGAGAGCTGGCGGCTTCAGCGCTCATGATGCCAACAGCTGCCACGATACTGAGGGCCCTGCGCAGAATGCACATCCTGCGCATTGTATCGAACCACGCTACCCGCAGAAAACATACGCGGCTGCCTGGCTCAGAGAGCTTGTATCTAATGCCGAGGCCTACTTACCCAAAATCTAGCGTTTGGGGTATACTGCGTACTGCCCAGCACCCCAAACTTTGCCCCATGAGCTCCAACACTCTCCGCAGTGTAAACTCTCTAGTAACGCATTTCCAAACGCTTGCCGGAAGCACTCGTCTGGGCCTCCCAAATGGTCACAGCTTCAGGACAAGAGCAACCTCCGAAGTCCTTTAACTGAATTAGGGAAGCTTCCTTGAATCAGAGCGGATGTTGTGAGAACATCGAGAGTTTACTTCCAAGGGGGTGTTGGAAGTTCTGGGCCAGCAGACATCAGCATCAGCCAGTGCACTTGCCTTCTGGATAGAACAACGTCCTGAAAGGAGCATCGCTCACGACGAAGAAGTCGGAACCGGGCCAGTAATCGTCATGATGCGGCCTCAGGCTGCACATGAAACCGCTCGCACCCCAAACAGCCTTAAAACCCATAAAACATGATCATGTCTAAGTCTATCCCTAAACACAACCATAATTGAGGTCTCTATGTATTGCTCGTCCAGCTTAGGAGCAAAATGTCTTTGCAGGCAGAAAAGCGAACAAAATCAGAGTGGCCCCAAACAACCCTGAAGCATGATCTGTAGGGACTGCAGGAAGGAGGTACATAAGGCCGGTTCTCAAAATTGTTGGCTCCTTTTGATTACAGGTTACATTGCGGCACCCCAATATTTAGGGGTACCAATCAAAATGGGGCCCTAATTTTTGGGAACTACCCATAAGTTTGAGAAGCCTCAACATCTACCCGATCCATAGAGGGGGAGGTACAGGAAAACCTTAGGGTGGTTTCCGGAGTGCTAGGGAGGACTAGGGAGTCGCTGGCTAGGTTACCTACAAGTAATCCCCTGGAACCCGCCCCCTTTACAATCATTAAACAGGGATTATATAGGGTATGGCACAGGTATGTATAGGGGGAATATAGGGATCATGGAAAAGAAAATGGAAACTACCATAGTGGGAAACAATCTTATGAAACGTGGTCCAGGAAAGTTCTGGATCTCTTCGGTGCAGCACCCGATGTTGAGGCGAAGGCACGTTCATGAAAACATCCTGCCTCGGATCAGCAAATGCAACTCTCATTTGGCAGCTGACACTGTTGTGAAAGAAGTTTTCTGTGCATTTGCTGAAATCCGGAATGTAATGTCCCCTTATCTTCCCTAACTTTCAAGGATCCGTTCCTCCGTGGGGGGGATCGTTTCCTTACATCCGCTCTCTGGCTGTCTTGGCCGAGCAACTCATCATCAGGTTGATCCGGTCGCCCGGCATCCTGCGCGCTGTGTTAGGGCTTATGATGCTTTAGCCACGTGCATGGCCATGCAACACGGCAAGGTTCCAATCCGGTGAGCCAGGAAACTACACCTGTCCTCAAGCCGCGCCCGGTACACCAAAGACCAAACGAGAGGGGCTTTCAGTTTAGGAGTTCTGTCTAAGCCCGGGCCCTCTACCTACAGAAGCACCGAATAACAGAACCAACCAGGCAGCAACACATCATCCTTTTGGCGATCCTTGCGCTGTCTCACGAGAAATGCCCGTACCAAGGCATGTCAGCTTCAAGTCTAGTAAACGGCCCCAGCCGGATCCTCAGTAATTCGGGGTCCCCATAACTCCAATACACCCCTAGGGCCCTAGAGTTGACACACAAACACTCTTGCAAGGAAGGTATGCCCTGCTTCATGAGCAATCCTCTGATCTGGGCTGCTCCAAGGTGCGCATCTGCCGCGCCTGGCGGATGTCCCTTGCAATGCTGCTACTACTGCTACTACTCCTACTCCTACTCCTCTTCTCCTTCTCCTACTTCTGTTCCTCCTCGTCCTCCTGCTACTCCTCCTTCCGCTGACAACAGCAAAAACTACAGCGACGGCACATACGGCGACTCTTGCCGCAAGTGCAAGAAGTCATTTTGACGTTCCATTTTAGACACTAACCACTTATCCTGCAAGAGCAGGGCCCTGGCCATGATGGTCACCGTGGCATCTCTATTCGAACATCGCGCCCAGTCAACCTGCAGCAAAGGTCTCAGGTCACTCATGCACCTGAGAGTCACTTTTCTTTGGGAAATATCGGGGTCTTGAGAATATCGCTATCCAATCCTTCTCCCAAATGGAATGCTAGAAATGACTCTCAAAACACCTCGGCTGCGCAAGACTCCCAGATGCTGTCAGCCTCAGGCAAGCTTTCTAGCACAATGTCGAAAGCTTCCTGGAACCTGCAAGCTGCGGGTGCGCAATCACAGCAGAACAGCAACTAGCTGCTGCAGCATCAGGGGCTGCAGATCAAACCAAGCTAAGGGTACGTATGTAATTCTTTGTAAAGTCTGATGCTCGTCTAGTGCCAGCAGTCTTGGCGAGCGTTCTGATGTGCCAATGTAAGCAACTAGTCTGCAAAATCACATAAGTTCCTGGAGCTTGGCATGCGGCTGGGCCAAGTAGTCCGGCAGTTTGGGGGACACGAGGTGGAAGTTGTCTTGGCCACGTGCCCGCCTCAGTCAGGCTTCTTGACCCGCTTCGGGGTGGAAATCCTAAGTGGTTTGGGCAGAGATCCGGCGAGACCTAGAGAGTAACTACACAGTCGTTGGTTAGCTGCAGAAACATGGCTGCGCTCTTCTCATTTATTCCAAGATCCAAAACGAAAGGTAGGCATGTTACAACACACTGGTGTTGTCCACAACGCTTACTAAAGGGATATAGGTTCGAACCTGGTTGCAACTGTCTCTCCCTCCTTGGGTCCAAAATGAATGTAGCCATGACCTTCACGAGCTCCTGGCGGCTCGAGGTCTAAAGGGGCAGAGAACTGGCGCATGTTCAGGAGGAAGCCTACTACCTGAGCCGGGCAGGCAAGGAATGCGCCAAAGGAATACTTCACACGTTTGGGAGCTTCCAACAACTGAGGGGGTCTTCATCTGGGAGCACCTATATAAGGACTATACATATACCGGGGGTTTATATTCAGGCCCCGTCTTTATGGAACCTCCAAGTTCTTCTGATCGCACTGGCCACTTCTGCAGAAAGGCTCCTAAACCCTGGACCCTAAACCCCTAAAGCCCTAAACCCTGCTACAGTAAACCCTTAAACCCCAAGTGTCTGCTTCGA
Source organism: Symbiodinium pilosum (assembly GCA_905231905.1). Taxonomy (NCBI): domain Eukaryota; class Dinophyceae; order Suessiales; family Symbiodiniaceae; genus Symbiodinium; species Symbiodinium pilosum. The sequence goes on along the minus strand of CAJNIZ010000228.1, from coordinate 15,722 downwards.
ATCTCAAGGTCGCGGACCTTGACAGACCTTGGGATTTCCAGCCACAAGCGACAAGTTTCCATGACTTACTGGTTCTTAGTAGGGAACAGGGGAACATATTGCCTATATAATCCTAATCTACTGTATTTCAACATTCCCTGCTAAGAACCAGGAAGTTTGCATGACTTCAGCAATTCAGATCTGCTCCGAGCCATTGGGTGATGCTCTTCTTGTGCTTAGACTCAAGGCTTTTCAGACCATAAAATCCTTGAAGGGGATCTGGGTATGCAATGCTTCGAGGCTTCTGCCCGGGAGGCTGCGCGCCACGGCTGCGGCCTCTCTTGTTAGAGGAGGCTTTGGGAGCTTCACCAAAACAGTGGCGTGTTTATCTATAAGGATTTTGGAAATACAGGGGCTGCGATCGTTTTTCAGGGTCCCTTAGTCATGCTGCAGGGATCGGCAAAACTCGCATGTTCAGGGGTTCACAAAGGCTCAACCGGTCAAATACGCGCGAGCTTTCCCAATGTGTAGGTCCCTAACCCTAAACCACGGGTTACCGAAGGCGAAGGGCGGAGAGCGACACAAGCACCTGTGGAAGACCCTGGGGCATTTGGCAAATCGCAGCGACAGTTGTGGGGATCACAATGAGGATCACCTCCTTCTGAGTAATAAGTGGGTGGCTAGATCCAGACAGACCCTCAAGGACAAGCAAAACCTTGCTTGCCATGGAGATCCCGTAAATACAAGTAGCCTACCAGAAAAGCCGGAACCACCATCCCTGTACAAACTAACTACTCTTTGGAACAGCTGGTTCGTCAGATGAGACCCAGGCATACTAATGGTCCACGCTATGGACCCGTGCGAAAAGATTATCAGATACTTGATAAGGCCAGTCCCTGGAGACCTCAGTAGAAAGACCATCCCGATGCGCTCTGCCCCAAAACTCTCCATCTCACCGCTCTACACCCACGCAGGCTAAAACCCATTCTATGTTGTTCCCAAACAAAAACCCTCGCTACAGATACTGGCAAGTCTCAGGGCCTGTGGAGCTCATCTCCCCCACGGGCTAGTAGAAGCCATGAGGCACATGAGGCAGTGGCCATTTAAGTGGTGGCGTGCGTTGCCATGCCTGGAAGGGTTTGCAAATACGGTGCACGTTGCGCTCAATTGTTTTTGGCCACTTGCATGGCGCACCACGGCGCAATGGCCATAGGTTGTAGAGGTTCAAATTCAGGGGTTCTGGGTTATCATGCCTGCAGAGAGAAACAACAACATAATAACAACAAACCAAAACGCTAGATAATAACATCACAGATAAGTTACAGTTCCCATGAAAACAGCCAGCTGCGGATGCTGCAGTCCAAGCTCTGAAAAGCACAGAAAATGTTCAAAAACTCTCGGGCGCGTCCTTGTTGGGGCTTCTGAAACGAGGAACCCCTATGTTTGCCTTTCACCTTCTGGGGCAAGTCTGTGTTGGAAACTAGGGGTGCAAGTTTCAAGCACGGCCGCCGGCCGCCAATCGATGCACACCAGTTTTCAGGTCGCGCCGAGCACATCTAGCTACCCAGAACTCCGGCGCTAAAGTACTATGGCTTCATTTGATCTGTACAGTGTTGAAAGGTGAGGTGATGTTGGTGCCGAAATGTCGCCCGGCTTGAAGCGAACAGTACCTGCTTCCTTTGCACGCTTTCTTGAAGCGGACACATTCTCGGATCGTGAGTTCTGCAGCAAATCCTTGACTTCCGCAAGAAGCCGGCGGTTGCTCTCGGCAAGGCTTGCCAAGTCCATGCTGCGCGCAGGCCCCTGCAGTTGAGACACCTGCCAGCTGTGTCTGAGAATTACTTCTGTGAAGGAGTTGGTGGAATTCAGGGGTCTGCCTTACAATAGAAGTCAATAGAAGCAATGACAAGTGCAGACTGCGATGTGCCAAGGAGTGTCAAGCGGACCTGCGGTATCAAACCAATCTGAAAAAGCCTTGCTTCCTCATCTAGTAAAGAATCAGGCGAATACTGCGAAGTCATCAACTCCCAGCAAGCTCTATAAGCTTTCAAGCTGATGTAGTTTCATTCGTTCACTACTATAGTCCCCCTTAAGTAGATAGAATATGGCTTTGGGTGTGATAAAATCCCCATATACCCCATATTCTATCTACTTAAGGGGGACTATGTACCTACTTCAAGTCTGCGTTGCGAGAGCTCCTCAGGGATGGCGTTTCTTTTTCTGGGGAAGGCACACCCAGATCTCAGCAGTAACGCAACTAACCCAGACCCATCATTAATAACGCCCCTCCCACTAATGGGAATTATGAGAGGGATCCTGACATTTAGGTCCTTAATAGGAATCATAATAGGGATCCTAATATTTAGGTCCTCAATAGGAAATATCATAGGGATCCTAATATTCAGGTCCTTGAAACGAAGGAGTTTATTAATCATGGGTCTACATTATGGCGGGACATGGAACAACCAGCAAAAGGTGCTAGCAGCAAACGAAGCAACCGTACTAGGCAATAAGCAACACAAACCAATTACTATAGACTATTGATAATGTTGGCTTCGCATTAACCTCACCCCCTCCCCGCACCACCCTTTCCCCCCCGTCCGAGTGATCTATCTCCTGTCTGGGCGAGCCTGGAATAATGATGCCAAATATGTAGGTTTGAAACGCCATTTAGAATCAACTAAAATCCACTTAAAGTCACTGCCGCGGACAAGAACTAGTATTTTCCGTGATTTTGTAGTTGTGGCTCTTGTTATAAATGAGTTCCGGCAGCGGGATTTCATAACGGGCTAGTCCTTGATGTGAAGTCAACAGTAGCAATAACAAATAATGATCACAATAATAAACTAAAACAGTCAAAAGAGTGTTCTTGCTACCAAACAATCCCTACATAAGCCGCATGTAACTGTAATCCAGACAGTGGTCGGTGTAGGGATATGGGGTTGGGCCCTGGGTTTAAAGTCGATGAGATAAGCCCGGTACAACCCTTCAGAACCTCCATGTATCCTCCCATCACTCCCATCCATAACAGTTAAATGGTACTTTCCCCAAATAGGGGGCAGGAACCCCAATACAGAACCCAAAGTACTATAGTCCTTATTATGGGGACCCTCAAAGAGGTACCCCCTAATTTTGGAAACCCCCCAAACAACGTTCCAAGAAACTCCTCGGAGCAGCTCTTGCACAGTAATGCATCCCTTGTTGTCTTGGTCCAGGAGGCAGAACACAACATCAGGATCGTGCATCGCAAGTCCTTGCGCCATAAATACTGAATAATAGGGAGCATGTTCAAATAATTTGGGACACATATCTAGACAATTCGGAAAACCCATTGATGTCCTTGGGCCGTAAACCAGTGCCGGGCACCAGCGTTCTCCATGACAGCATTCCAGTCTGATCTGGTAATCGTGGAGCCTACGCGGTTCGTGTAATGGAAAAAATCCTGCATCTTCTTGCCGTGGATCTTCTCTTTCCTTGCCACATCCCTCATCATGATGACGTCATCTGTCTGCGCCACTCGCATAGTTTCTTGCATGAATACTCCATTAATGACCCCAATACAAGCGAAGCCGACGGTCACTTTATGAAGGATTGTGATAACGTTGAAGGCGGGGCTGACAACTTCCTGGAGAATCCGTGCCACGGGCACCCAAGTACCAAGAGTCATCTGGAACATTGTCAGCATAGCTCTTGGGAATGTACCGAAATACTCAAAAAGTTGCGTCTGCTCTTGCACTGAGAAATCGAAAAAGGAGCCAGCAACAAATGTCATCAGTACTTGGTTGAGGAGAAGGGCAAACAGCAGTTGAACCATTATCATGATGACTGCGACCCACAGGAGGGCGTTGACGGAATGCTGTAAAGCCGTAGTCATCACAATGAGAGAATCGAAGCCCTGAATAGCTCTTACCAGCTTGACAAGACGAATGAGTCGCATGAGGCGGATCAACCTCAAGAAGGGCGTCTCAATCGGCAGGTTTGTCAGCAGCGTGTCCACCAGCCACAGCAGCACCAGCAAAGAATCAAACCAGTTCCATGGGTCACATAGGAACTCCTGTCGCTGCTGCTGACTAGCGAATGCCAACTTGGGAAACTGATGAGGGTGAAAGGTCTGTGTCGTATCCCCTCAGTTCCTGCAGAATAGCGCCCCGTACTATTGCATGCATGTGCGCGTACATGCGTGCAGGCATGCTTACCTCACATACTTGGATGCATTCACGCGCATGCGCAAAGAAATTGAGATGTGTTCCGAATGTCTATCCACACATGAAGCCCTGTATTCAGTCTTTGTGCCTACAAAGAGGGGAAAAGTCCTTCCCAAGCGCACATAGCTTGAGAACCACCTCCAGGAGGAAGAAGCAGCCGAAGAAGGTCTCAATGGCCGTTAGAAACGTTGGCACACCTTCTTTGTCCCAACATGGTGGGCAGCGGGTATAATTACTCCCAAACTCATATACGTGGCACAAAGATGGCCAAAAACTTCAAGACTTGCCTTCAAGGTTATGTCGTAGGTCCTTATCACAGAGAATCGCGCAAAGTACAGGAATTCCTGTGACGAAGCCCTCCAGATACCCCAGCCCCTCTCCGTTTAATCCCAAACCCAAACCGCAAAAACCACAAATCTGAAATCCCTAGGCTCTGAAAGCCTTAAACTGAGATCATACCCACAACAACCACAATAACTATAACACAAATGCTAACAGCACAGAAAGGTACTGATAGCAATGAAAGAGAGGTGACAGTAGAAAAAGTGTAGTAGTAGTAGTAGTACTACTACTACTAGTAGTAGTAGTAGTAGTAGTAGCAGCAGCAGTACCAGTACCAGTACCAGTACCAGAAGTTGTTGTAGCAGCGGTGGTGGTAGTAGCAGTGTAAGAACATAATAGTCATAATGATAACAATTACAAGAACAAGAAGAACGACAACAATACAAGTAAAATGTGAAAATAGGTACAATAACGGTTACAATAATAAGAAAAATAAAATAACAGTACAACAAATAATAATAATAATATAACAATTACATGTACTAAATAGTAATAAATAATGGTAAGAATAAGTTTTTTCACACTCCCGCCTGGCCAGGCCTGGCCAAACACACAGTCTCTTCGGGACTTGAAGCTTGTTACCAGTTGCGTGGCTTTATTGTCTGGGAGATTTGTGCATGTGGGGGTTTCCCCAAATTAGGGGTACCGTTTGGAGGGTCCCTATAATAAGGACTTGGGGGTCTATATTGGGCTCCCCCTATTTTGGGAAAATACCATTTACAGGTTTGGGGCTCGATAGATTGAGGGCTCAGGGTTTCAAGGCAATCGACATTTCTCAAGTCTTGGGCCGAAGGGCATCTTGGACAAGAGAATTCAGAAAGAGTAGCGACCCAAACGGCATGTTCTAAGCATCGGAGAAAAATTGGCATCTCTACAGGGAGAATGACCCTTGATGCTTTATGTACAGCCTGGCATGGTTATTGGAGTGTGTCGGGCTGCCGGGACGGTGCAGTGGGCGGGCTTCAACACAACATCGCGATTCCGGTTGAGGGTCTCGGTCGTTCAACACAGTCTTTTAGGTATGGATGAAGGAGGCGCAGGGACCATTCCTGCATATTCATGCAGGTTAAATTGGGCCTGACTGTCCCGCGTCCCTATGACACTGTGCCTCTGAAAGCATGAGAGCTATATACTTGTACACGTCAATGAGCACATGTGGGGGGAGGCTCTTGGATTGGATGAACCGTTGAACTGGCTTTGCATGTTGCGCCTCAGAAGCCGGGAGATTGTAGCCCTCATAGTTGAGCTCGTAGCCCCACTGCAGGCCAGTATACTGCACCTCAATGGCCATGTTCAGGGCCTGGAGGAAGATAAGGAAGGCGAAAAACACCTCGAAAAAGCAGGACCTGACCAATCGATCCGCATGCCAGAATGGCTTCAGCGGCTTGTCATCCAAAGTTAAGGAGTCTTTCAGGGAAGATGGGCTCCGGGTAAGCCTCTTGATCTCGGAACTTTTTCCAGTTGAGACGCTTTGCTTGTCAGTCTCTGAGTGAGCCTGGAAGGACTGGTTTGTCACCAGGCTGCCGGTGCCAAGATCTGGCTCCGTCTCACTCAAGTCTCTCAAGGGCTTCTCTTGGAGAAATGCCTCGGAGACGACCTCTGGCGGGCGCATCAACCGAAGTTGGTGGATGACTGCCTCATGACCTTTTGCCAAGGCTTGAAGTTCCCGTGCCAAAGCCTCTTGCACCCAGTTCACGAGCTCAGGTGTCACCTGAGCCTCACACTCCATGGTGCTTCTCTAAACTAGTTGAGTTTGCTACTTCATAGCACTTTGGACCACCAGCCCGCAGGACATGCATCAAGCATTGCACGCTTGCACGCCAGCGCTACTAGGCCGCACACTAAAATTCGAGAGCACTCGAGAAAGCTGGACCTACACAGTGAACAGAAGTAGCCGGTTGCAGTGGTGTCATCTTTTTTGTGACGCCGCATCAATTCCGAGCCACTCATTCGCCACCGAGGCAACCTCAAAGGATGGGGAGGATGATGTGAAATGACCCACAAGCGTTGATGAAGCCCATGGGGCTGACAGAGCAGGCAACACTTCCAAAGGCTTCGACTATTTTACCTCGAGTTGCCAAACATCTTTGATGGACATGGCTTTGATTCGTGAGACAATTAGCAGGTCTTTGCTACCTCTTGGAGGTACGACACCTTTTTGTGCTTCATCGTTGAATGCTTTGCGGGAACGGGTACGCCACCTGTCTGTACAGTGCAAAGCGTCTGCTACGTGGACGTCACGTCGCAATCCACCATGGAGCTCAACGCTCTAGGCAGTGAGGCGATGCGATCATACTTGAAACCCGTGTGGTGTCTGTAAGAACTCCCTGTTTTCTGGCACGCTTTGGCTGACGAAGCCGGGGCTGCGACTGGGGCTCATGATGTGGCCGGGGCTGCTAGCCCCGCTAGGCACATTTCTGGATAAAAGGTCTGCAATCTTGTCCATGAGTTCAGTCTGTCGCTGATGGATCACAACAATGTCGAGGCTTCGAGCGGGACCCTTCAGCTGCGAAACTCCCTTGATGAGCTCATCCATGGTAATGCTTTGACTGCCGTCCTTGTCGATGAGGCTAAAGACTGTGTTAGCATCTTCGACGTTGAGACCCTGAGCCTCAAACCAATGCTGAGCATGAGTGCCCTCCATCACGCGCTGCCATTCCTCTCGAGTTATTACATAGTCTTTGGAATGGTCTGCATAGCGGAAGAAGTCTTTCATCTTGGAAGAATGGATCTTCTCCCGCCTAGCTACGTCTCGCATCATGATAACGTCATCTGACTGTGCGACTTTGAGAGTTTCCTGCATAAAGACTCCATTAATCACACCAATACAGGCAAAGCCGACGGTGACCTTGTGCAGGATGGAGAAGATGTTGAAGTAGGGACTCACTACCTCCTGGAGAATCCGCGCCACAGGCACCCAAGTTCCCAGTGTGAACTGGAACATGGTCAGCATGGCCCGGGGGAAGGTGCCGAAATACTGGAAGAGTATCCGCTCATCGTCTTTAGTTAGCTCAAGGCTTGCTCCTCGAACAAGGCTCAGGAGAACTTGGTTCAGAAGCAATGCAAACATCATCTCCACCACAATCATGATCATAGCCACCCAGAAGAGAGCATTCACGCTATCCCTCAGGGCAGTAGTCATGATAATCAAAGAATCGAAGCCTTGCACGGCCCGTACCAGCTTCACAAGCCGAATCAGCCGCACAAGTCGCAATAAGCGAAGCGTGTGGCTATCCAGGGGTAACAGTGACAAGCCGGTATCCATGCACCAGAGAAGCACCAAAACCATGTCAAACCAAGACCAGGGATCCCGCACATATGCGCGGCCAAGCACCCCAGTCTTCAGCACAACTTCAATGGTAAACAGAACGCCGAAGAAAACATCGACAGCCTTGACAATAGTGGGAACGCTGTACCATATGTCTGCTGCCGGAGAGGAGTAACCCTCATAGCCAAGCTCATATCCCCAGTCCAGACCTGTGTACTGAACTTCGACTGCCATTGTGACAGCCTGCAGTAAGATGAGAAAAGAGAAGAACAGCTCAAAGCCATAGGAGCGTACCAGCCTGGTCGGGTGCCAAAAAGGAACCCCAGCTCTCTCTGCGACGCTGAGGGACTCCTTCAAGGAAAGAGGCCTCTCAAGTGTTTGGCTGCGGCTGACCAGGGAGGCGAGGCTGCTGGTAAGTGACCCGTGTGTCCCCAAACGCCGAAAGTTGCCCGTTGCGAGTGACCTCTTCATCCTCAACTTAGTCTTGATATAAGGCGGATGCACCTCGCTCTCAGGCTCTGACCTTTCAGCCTCTGATCTCTCTCCAGCACCCAGACCAAAACTGCTTCCAGCACCCAAGTCATGGCTGCTGCTTCCGTTGTAGTCAATGGGGGCCAGAAACGTTTGCAGGTCCGCGATGACTCCTTCATGTCTCCTTTCTGCTGCAGAGCGTTCTTCTCTGAAGCGCTCCTCCAACCAGCTGGTCAGCTGCGACGCCAACGACTGCGACACCGATTCCTGCTCCATAGCATGGGAGAAAGGCACTTTGGGCACAAGCTGAGCCAAAGCGGTTGCCAGGGGCAGTATGCAAAGCGATAGCTTTTAATTAAGAAGCACCAGCATGCGCCCATTCTCTCGGCAGACAGGAGGGAATATAAAGAAGAAGACGACATGACAAAGATGAAAGCTTCTGGAGACCTTCATTCCGTCAGTCAGATTTTCATCTTTTCAGGCTCGTCACCTTGTTTTGATTCACACGTGTGCGCTGCAGCCGTTGAGTCTGCGTATGCAGTGGCTGCTCAGGGCTCAAGCTATGTGGATTCCAGAAGCCTAGCCTCTTGTTGGCTACCTCTGAAACCTCTTAATCGTCAGCTGAACTCCATCGCGGAAGTGCTGTCCAAAGATATCCTCCACCTTCGGAGCATCACAGGAGTCCACGCTGGCTAGAAGCATCACCACGAGTATCAGTGTCAGTACTAAGGTATAGTCATTCTCACCACGGGCATGATCACCGTTACTAGAGGGATGGTCACATGACTAGAAACCCTCAACCATCAAATCTATCACAAGGCCTTCTCCGGCGTACCCCGCAGAGACGTCCCGTCAATGCTGATGATCAAATCTAGCACTTCGAGGCCCGGTTGTCCCGGCTTAGGGAAGACCTTGCAGTCAGGGCTTCAACATGCGCATCGTACTGCAGGTACAGCACCATCTCGCTGGGACTTCGGGTTTAAGAAGCTTACCCCCACCCAAGTGGGCTCATGGTTTTAGAGCTTAGGCGGTGGCGTATGCGTATTTAGGAGTCCGGCTGTGGGGGGCCACAATGTAAGTTACAACTTTGATTGCCCTGCCTATATGGAATCCCACTTCAAACTAGGCATGAGGTTCCATTTCCTAGATTTAGACTTGAGGGGTGCGTTTGAAGATTTGAAGAATACCAACCAAGTTTGTTTTAGCCGCCTGCATGGCACAAGTTGACATAGAACCACATTCCCTGCTGTTCAATATCCCTATTTGTTCGGGGAAGACAGCGAATGTGGCTCTGGGATTTCAGATGTGGGGCACAGGCTTCGGAGCTCAGCATCCCGCCATTCCAACTCTTATTGTGACGACTTAGTAGTTCACAGAAGACCAAGCCCTCCTGCTCTAAGCCTGATGTGATGTTGTATCGCCGCAAGCCATAACCTGTACGGGTCCCTCCGAGGATCTCCTAGGAACAGATCGGGGTTGTTCTGACACACGCGCCAAAGAAACATTGACACAACAGGGCTGCCAAGTGGCCTTCATGACTTTCATGCCACCTGCCTCTGGCTCTAGCTCCACGCCGGCACCATCAGTGGGTGAAACCTGGGCTCTTTCAACGTGCGGGCGTTTCACGGCAGACTCGTATTCAGTGACAACTTTTGCCGCTGCTGCGGCGGCTGCGGCTAAATAACGACAACCCCCACCCCCAGCACTACCACCACCGCCGCCGGTTAAACTGACCGCCTTTCTTACTGGTTGGCTGTGCACCGAAGCACGGCTCCTGCGCCTATCTAGCAGTTTTGCCATTGCCGAGTGTCTCATCGCCAGCAAGGGACACACAAACTCGCAACCACAAACAATGTCAACATCAGCCCTTCAAACAAGATCAACGGCAATCTAAAACTGCTGCTGACGCAGCTGCGCAATCCAAAAACTGCGGCTGACGCAGCTGCTTATGCTGCTACTCTGCTGCCGCCTGATTCTGATGCCACGGCTAAGCAGAATAAGACTGACGCATCAGGAACCTTTCTTGGGCCCTGAGGACAGCATAGACACTCATCATTAAACTCTAAGAAGCATTACCCTTTCCGCCTTCAGGATACTCTTTCCGGACCGTTGAAAAAAAGGGTATCCCTCTGTCATCTCATGGACATTACAGTAGACCTTTATTCCAAAGGAACCCTGCAAAAACACCCTGTCCCGAAACCTTACAAGACTAATCCATACCTTGCCCCTGCCTTCAGGGTGTGTGTCAGCAAGCGGTGTGACTTCTTCTTGCGCTCTTCTGGGAGCGAGGGCAGCGTCGATTTCGCAGCCACCGTTCCTCTTGGCTAAGGGTTTAGGAGCTTGTAGGCAGTATACAAGGATTTTATAGGAAACCTTTGCTGATCATGTGGATGTCATCTTGTCCTGGCCATATCAGTGCCATAACATAGCCTTGTAGTTCCTTGCTGTTAAATGCCTTGGTCCCCAAGGGCTACCTGAACTATATGCAAATGTGTCCCAGACGGGTGCAGGCGACGTGTGTTTCGCTGTATTTGCTGGTTGGATGTTTGAACCCCATTTGTTTCAACGAGTTCGGCTTGCTCCTTCCTTCAAGGTCCTCGAAAAACAATGGCTTCGATTTCGAAACTGAACGCAGCTGTACTTCATAGCCTGATCCCCTTGACCCAGTTTATCCTATTACCCCTATATATACCCGATTCCCGATTCTATCATAGTAGTTTCCATTTTCTTTTCCATTATCCCACTATAGATAGCGCCCTGGCCTCCATTGACGGAGCCGTGACCTGGCAAAGCTTGGAATGACCCGTTAGAAGACACCAAGATTTCAGCACCACATCCCTCTCAAGTCCGAGCTGGAGGTCTTACGAAGACTCCTTCAACTTCGTGCTACGTGTATGCTCTGGATTCCGGCCTGGAAAGTTGAAGTTGATGAGGTCCTGCAATTCTCTGCGCGCCTTTCTCCGCTCATCCTCGCACCGTTCTTGCATATCTGTGCACATGCGGCGGAGTTATACATGTATTTTTGGGACGCGCGGCTGGGCATACTGCATTACATTTCAACCCCGCAGGGCAACTCTTCTGAGACTCTGCATTGCCCAGTCTTGCAGTTTGCATATGGCAGACACATACCAAAGCAGCACGCCACATCTACTTGCCCCAAGGAACAAAGATACGCTACCGACTCACCTGCAGCACCCAAGGTGGCCCTGCACGCAAGGTGGGCCTTTGGGCTTGGCTGTATACATACCCAATACAGTTCTCCCCCCAGGTTTAGGTATAGGTTTGAATTGTTCAGGAGTTTCAGGGTTCGGGGGGTTGTTGGGGGAAGAAACTCACAGACACACTTTGAGCGGCGTCCTCTGTTACCCCCAGCTGCATGTTGGCCACAACAAATGTTGCCTCGATGCTGTCTCGCTTCCTCCTCCTTGCAGATGCTCCGGAATGTCTTCTCCCTCGTCCAGAACAAAAAGATTTGTCCAAGAGACTGGATTGTAGCTCCACAGCGCCATTTGTAGATCCAATGCTGGAGGTCACGGCGCAGGCCATCGATCTGCTCCTGCAACTCGACAACAGCAACGGCACGAGCAGCGGCCTGCTTGTAAATTAGCAATCATTTGAGCGACGCTTGGTAACCCTAACAGTGATAGTAGCTCAGGTGGAATCTCTGCGGCCACACAGTAAAGAACAGCACACGGGTGTCCTTGGACGGATCCCCAGGAAGCTGGAAAGGCTCCTCCTGCTCTTCCGGGGGCGCATGCCTTGCAAAGCTTGGAAGACATTCTCTCATAGGGGTTTAGGGTTTAGGGCTAGGGAGCTGTAGCGAGAAACCATATGATGCACGGTTTTTATTTAAGGTCTGGGCAACTGGTCGTGTTATCGTTTTCCCATTTTCGGTGTATATGTTGTCGTTATCGTTTTTGGTGAGTGCGTTATNNGTCACGAATCCAATGGCCATCCTTTACATATCTCCTATGACCGATAAAAAACCACGCATCATATGAGCGCCTGTCAAAAGTTGATGACTGGGCACTTGCAACGATCGGAACAAGTCACTTTTCTAGTTACCCCGTTGCAATGCAGGCCAGAACATTGCAGGGTTCTGGCCTGCATCAGAACCGGTTCTTGATTTGTGGTCTTGGTTTTTGATGTGTCCTTTCGCTACAAGCATTTCAGTCAGGGCTAAGCTGGGGGCTCCCTCTTTTCAGGGAATCCTGTCGGCATACGGGGTATCGAGGTTCCATCAATACACGCAAGGTTTCACGATCGCACATATCATGGTCTCAGAAACTGTGGGGTAGGCCTGAATTGGTCGAGGACCTTGGAGAGGCTGCCAGCGCTTGTGGACACCCAGGGATGTGCCAGACATCTATCCAAATCCAGCCGGCCCATGGGGTCGAACTGGATCAAGGCTCGAATCAAGTTTTGCGCGTTCTCAGTCGGCCTCCCGCAGCACTAGCAAGGGGCTCCTAATTATTGGACACGCTGGCAATTTCCCTGAATGAGAGGATCCCAATGTAGACCACAAGATACTCTAGTCCTTATCATGGGGACCCCCAAGAGAGTAGCCCCAATTTTATGGAAACTCCTTGTGGCGGTGAGGCAGATCAGTGCAGATCCCACCTCCGTCCAGCGGGAAACTGCACAGATGCGCGTCGAATCTGGACGTCGATAGGCTCGCCCAAACCGTCAAAGGGGTAGGCACCCACCAGCATCACATACAGAACCTTGCCATGGTAAGAAGCATATCACCAGGACCAAAGCCTCTCGTAGTAGTAACAATACAGTAGCAAAAGTAGTAATACTGTAGCCAAGAGGCAACACCTAAAGACCACAAGTCCACTTGCTTGTCGTACCCCTTGGCCGCCTGGCATCGGAGAAACTTTCGGAAACAATGCAGGCTAGAAGTAGAGGCGCTCATAGCCGTAGTGGATAGCATGGTGCCGTCCTGAAAGGGGTCAGACACCTCGGGAGCCCAGTACTGCGGCGTTCCAACCTCAGACTCTGCAATTGAAATCCGCAAAGACCGCTGGCCTTTGCAACACGCATCGCAACATGCATATCATATCTAGTATACGTCGAAAACCACCCGATGCAGCACAGGCTCAACTACTAATTTGATCTTCAGTGGGCAACTCCAACAACACCCCAGTAGCACCCGGTGTGGTCCAGATCTCACTACTAGCAATGCGCAACCACGATTGCACAAGCAAGTAACTTGCTTGCCTTTTGCCCGTGCACCTTGTCTTACAACCCTAACTAACATGGTAGTTTCCCAAAATAAGGGGACCCCAATATAGACCCCAAAATATTATGGTCCTTATTATTGGGACCCCTAAAATGGTACCCCTAATTTTGGGAAACTCCCACATGAACGTGTTCTGCGCAGCTGGCCCAAGAGGATGGCTCGTCAAAGCTGTGGCATCAGCCAAGCTGCAGCAGAACTTTGATTGCTGCCCAGCAGCTCGGGTCAGCGCAGTGCTATACCCGTCGTGGATGAGCTTGGAATGCCCAAAGTCTGACAACTTGATTTCAAGCAAGCCTTGTCGGGAATTCTTCTGGTCCTGATGACCAGGCGTGACCAGTTCCCAAACTGATGTTTGCTGACATGGCCGGAACAAACGCCTAGGAGCAATGCGGCCAAGCATCCACAAGGATGTTCTCCGGTTTCAAATCCCGGTAGACAATGTGCTGTGAATGAATGTACTTCAAACCCTCAGCAATCTGGATGAAAACCTGCGAAGACTGCAGCGTGGGGAAGCAAGTTGGCAGACCGCACCACGGAATGCGCACTGTCGTTCCAGCAACTGAAATGGTAGTTTCCCAAAATGAGGGAACCCCAATGTAAACCCCAAAATACTGTAATCCTTATTTTGGGAACCCCCCAAAGAAAGGTACCCCTAATTTTGCCCCCAAATATTATACGCCGCTGCATACTGCCGAGCCACATACCGCGCGACTGGCTCGGTAAAGGAGCCAATTTGCACGATGTGATCGAAAAGCTCACCACCCTCCACAAGCTCCATGACCTGGGTTGATGCGCAGGGGTACCTTTTTGATTCTTCCCTATAATAAGGACTATAGTATTTTTGGGTCTATGTTGGGGTCCCCCTATTTAGGGAAACTGTTTGGACCCTTGGATGTATTCCACCTCACAGTACCACAATTGCTGTATGCAAATCTTTGAACACCCCACTGTCCAGCTGCGACACCAGGTGGAGGTAGTCCTGACCCTCAATGTAGTCATAAAGTGACACGATCCGGTTGTGCCGCAGTGAGGAGAGAATGGACACCTGCAAAGCAGTTCCAATGTCACTAAGACTATGCTATGGTATGCTGTTGGACGGCTGTTAGGTGTGAAAGCAACACACCCTTGTCCTCACATTACCGGTCAGGCCTCCCGGTGCAGCTTTTCCGACACTTTTTGGAAGTTTGGCTGCAGGCGGAGCTTTCCTATGTTAATGCTCTTGACCTTACTGCCAGCTCCATACACATCTTGCAGAAAAGATCTTGTAAAGTTGATCCTGGGAATCGTGCGGCAAACTGTTTGTTGTCCTTCTTCCGTACGCACCTGTGGCGCTGCGGCGTTGCAACTGCCAAGCATTTCACTCTGCCCTAAAGATGGTGGAGTCCCAAATAGGACTGATGGTTCAGGAGGGTGTCTCGCAGAGCCTGCACACAGTCGCAGTCGCCCCTGAGCCGAGCTCCTCGAGCATTGCGTACTTTTCCGGATCCTCCTGTTGAGAATACTTGGAAGTCTTCAGAGCGCACCACGTCGATTGAATAATTTCTAGACCAAGAAAGGGCCATGGCTGATGAATGTAGGTGATTTGCAGGCCCATCTAACCCTGTCCTTGGGCCCGAAATGATTTGCAGAACTGGTTGCTGCAGCCTCAGTTCAGGCGCGCAGGCAATACCAAAAGGCTAAAGTCACAGTCTGGCGGGCTAAGAAGCTGCAACAGACGACGGCGTTGGGGGCCGCGACTTTGCGGCAGCCTCGGCAGCCTGACTGCACCGAATCAAATGGAAACGAACATGGAACATGAAAGGTCAACTGGATTGTACCAGATGTATGAAGGTTGTAGGGCATATTTCCGCTGTAACCAGATGGAAATGTCAGATGAGGAGTGTTCTGCGGAACATTCATAAATCATGATTGCGGCAGCCTGCGCCGATGCCGTGTTCTGGTCATTGCCCACAACAGCAGCCGCCTGTTTCTCTACGCCTCAGCTGTTGCGGAGTGCCTTCCAGAAAGGGCGCCTCACCTAAACCCCCCTCCTACCAGCCAGCCCAGTCTCTGGACCCCTGACCCCCCCCTATTTCAGCCCCCCGTCCCCTGCCCCCCCACCCCCTTATTGGTTGCCTGGCTCACGAGCCAGCCCAGTCTCTGGACCCCTGACCCCCCCCCTACCCCTCCCCTACCCCCACCCCCCCCTCCCGACCAGAATTCAACCAAATTC
>CAJNIZ010000227.1:16321-32369 GCA_905231905.1 Symbiodinium pilosum | reverse complement strand
CCCTAAACCCTCAGCCCTCATCCCTAAACCATTCCCATTCCTTCATGCCCTGGACCCCTCTAATATCTGTAGTTTCCTTAGGAATCATTCTTCAACATTCTTATAGTAAAGGGTTTAGGGCTGTCCATGTACAAGTCATGATGACCTGATGAGATTCGCCAACGTCCTAAACGTATCTATAGGGATACAGAGGTATGTTGGGGATATGTCGTGTCTTTGGCTTAGAGATGAGGGTGTAGGCTCTGCCTTCCCCCAACCTAACATGAAATCCCACAAAGGGCCCCGCCCTAAACCCTAAACCCTAAACCGTAAATCCTGAACCCCAAACCCTAAACCCTAAACCATTCCTTTGAAAAGCCGGCTCCATGGGATGCTATGCTACTTGGGGGAGGTTATTCCGAAAAAATCTCCCTGAGATTAGGGTTTAGGGTTTAGGATTTAGGGTTTAGGGGGGGTCCCCATAATAAGGATTTTGGTATATTGGGGTCCCGTTATTTTGGAAAATTACAAAAAATACAACAATTTGCAAGGCACGGGCTTAGCATGTTACAATGTAGACTACATGTGAGCTATAGTATAGTCTAAACTCCTAGTATCCCCTTTGTAAGCTCTATATCACCTTTTGAAGAGTTCAGACCATAGCTCATGTCAAGTTTCATGGATAGCCTCAAGTAGGGTTCTATGTAGGGCAACTGCAGTCATATTCCCATGTCGGGCACGAGTAACCCAACTGATAATTAACCCTAAACCCTAAACCCTAAACCATCTCTACGTGTACACCAAGTGCTAAGTTCCAGCCCTCGCATTGCCCTTGAGAGCGTGTGAACCTTACACCCCAAACCCCGAACCCCGAGCCCTCACCACCAACGGATTTGGGGTTTGGGGTTCTTAACCCTGAGCCCCGACATTATAAGCCTTGAACTTTGAACTCTGAAGCTTAATCCCTGAATGAACTATAAGCCACACAACCTGAACCCAAACTCTCAACGCTATATCCTTAGTCCAGTCTGAAGCAGGGCTTGTTCCCTGCTGGCTGCTTCTGGTGTTGTCGCTGGAAGGAATGTGGAATCTCGGCATGTTTTTCAGACCTGCTCGTTAATTGAGGGTTTAGGGTGCAGGTCATAGATTTGAGAACAGGGCTAAAGCGCTTCATATGCCTAAAACACACATAGTTGGTCAACCCGACCGCTATAGAATCCGAAGTAGGGACTCCAATCCGGCCTCTGTAATCCCATATATGCCAGGGTTCCTGAGTGTGTCCGTATCTTGAGTTTGGGAATTCCCTACACAGTCCTTAGCATGATGCTAACCATTTCTGAGTCCTACGGGCTTCTGAGCCGCTGCCGTTCAAGGTCCCTTGATCCATGGAAGCTAGACATCGGCAGTCAGAAAGCTCTGGGATTGTAGGATTTAGTTGTTTCCCTAGATAGGTGGACCCCAACATAGACCCCAAAATACCAAGATCCTTGCTATGGGGACCTCTCGAAAGGGTACCCCTAAATTTTGGGAAACCCCCATTTAGGGTTTGGGGTCAGGGTTTTCATAGTTTAGGGTTTGGGTCCAACTCGACCCCTCCATGTGCAGAGACCCCAAGTAACTCATCGTCTGATAATTGTATCCACAACGGTTTAGGGTTTTAGGGTTGTAGGGTCGAAGGTTTAGGATTTTAGGGTTTTAGGGTTTAGGGTTTGTGGATACGAAAAATCCTGCATGACCTTAGGCACCTTAAACCTTGGGAATTATGGTACTATAGTATACTAAGGCCATGCAGGATCTCTAGTATCCACAAGTACCCGATGCCCCTCAGTCCTTATCGCTGAACAAACCCCTTCTGTAGCCGTAGAGTCTAAGCCTTTCCCAAGAAGAGTGGACTTTCGTAGCATTGGGCAACTGCTTACCAACCTGGGTTTGATGGAAGAAATCTCAAGCCAGCCATTCCGAAGCCGTAGAATTATTTAGGATTTAGGGTTTAGGATACATACCCTCGGGGCCCCTGACGCGTGCTGCACTAGCGTTTAAGGCCTTAGATAGACATGTGTATGCACTGCATCAGGCTTTTTCAACTCCTGTGCAGACAATCTCAATTCACGGCGAGGAGAACTCACAAAACTGGTAATGAAGAACCCCCCTAAACCCTAAACCCTAAACCCTAATCCCTAACCCCTAACCCCTAACCCCGCCAAGCCCGGAGGAGGGCTTTGGCAAGTCAAAGCGTGATGATCATGGCTCATAGGGTCTAGGGTTTAGGGCAATGGCTCATAGGGTCCTCCTTCTGGGGGCAGGTGTCTCAAATCTCTAAATTACTCCCCAAGAAGCCCAAAGGATCCTCCCATAGTCTATCTATAACCCTTCTATAACCCTTTAATAAGAACTAGATTCCTTTTGGGATAATTTGTTCTTAGCCTTATTAGTGTATATTATTGTATAAGGGAACCTATTCGTAAATTACTTGAATGTGCCTGTAAAATACCACCCAGCTTATTGTACCCTTTCCCGTACCACCAAGCTGGACCCAGCTTATTGCACCTACCTTCTTTTGAGAACTGCCCAAATCCCCTTCTGCAAGCCCTAAGCCCTAAACCTCATAGTTTCCCTTCAGTAGATACATTCTGGGGTATATGGGGATCTTATTATAATATGCCCAAAGCTATATTCTATCTACTTAAGGGGGACTATAGACCCTAAACCCTAAACCCTAAACCCTAAATCCTATGAACCCTATATTCTATCTACTTAAAAGGGGGACTATAGACCCTAAACTATACAGCCCACCCTAAACCCTAAACCCTAAACCCTAAGCCCATGACACAGGCAAGCCGCCAGACGCGGGCGCTGGAGATCTTGGCCTGCCGTAATCCTCCTCTCATACCCGAAGTCGGGGCCTCTGCTGCTTGCAGGTTCATGGGACTTGGTAACTAGATTTGTGATCTGCAAAACACACACCCTTTCCCAAAAACACGCACAAAACAAACTCAATATGTTCAGCATGTATTGGGATGACGACCCGCATGAAGCCCGGTACAGCATTCAGATGTCAGGGAGTTTCCGAGTAAGGATTAGGGCTTGGGGCTTAGGGTTTACAGTGTAATGCCGTCTATATGTTCCCAAAAAAGACCCCAAAATACTATAATCCTTATTATAAGTAGCCCCAAATGGTACCCCTAAGTTTGGGAAACCCCGGATCATGTGCTCTTGATTCATTGTTTGTGGTCCTGCTGAGCCAGCTCGCCAGGATGATCTGGGACCCTTACAAGAGGACACCCTACATACTCCCAATACAAGCAGTACGTATCCCCACCCCACCCCACCACATCCACCCCAGCCCAAACTAAGACCTTATATACACTATTCCACCCCAACCCAAACAAAGGCCTCATATAAACCATAAACTTTTAAACCCTAAACCCCAAATCCCTATGTAAACCCTGATCCACAGCAGGTTGGCGGAGGACAAAATGGCATGGTGGTGCAGCAGCCCCATCACTGGCCACAGGGGGATCCTAGCGCCCTGCTGGAAATGGGTTTTCCGAGCTGTTGTGAAGGAACTTAGCTTAAGTCAAGGTCTAAGGGTTTAGGATTTAGGTTTAGGGGGTTTAGTGTTTGGGGTGGGTGGCGAGTAACAAGCGCAAATGAAGTTACAACGTGCAGTAAACATCATGGTTTGCCTATAATGGTGATCGGCTTTAAGTTTCTGAGCAGCAATCCACGTCGTTCAGTGCAGATTGTCACGTTCAAGGATTTAGGGTCCTGGTGTAAGGTTTGAGGGGTCAGGTAGCCAACGGCTGGGCCATTCTTTCCAGAGGGCCTGAACCAGTTTCAGGACTTCACATGAGCCATAGTCTACATTCCTTGAAGAGGGGTATATACAGGCCTTAATAGGGAGTGCTATAAGGGTTATTAAGGCGGATACTAGGAGTGTAACCCTAAACCCTAAACCTCCAAGCCCATTTAAGTTTACCACTACTCGGGAGGATTGGTCACGTCAGGATGAAGAAAGACTGGGAGCTTATCATCCTCTTCGTTTAGGGCTTAGGGCTGCATATAGGTTTTAGGTTTTAGGGTTTAGGATTTAAAGTTTAGGGTTCAGGGTATATTTAGTATACATATACACATACATACATATAATATACATGTGTGTATACACATACACCCTAATAATGGAGAATCACATGGAAAGGACAATGGAAACAACAATGGAAGTTGAAATGGAAGCTTAGGGTTTAGGGTTTAGGGTTTAGGGTCATCCCTAGTACCTGAAACCTTAAATGATATATCAGTGAAGGATGGATTCCGTGTTTGAGCTCCAGTTGGGCTGTTGTTGAGAAGAACGTCTTACATGTCCACGCCTACTTTGTCCCTCTCTAGACTGAAAAAAGCTAGCAGTTTAGGGTTTCCGGTTTGGGGTTTCGGATTTAAGGCCTAGGGCGCAGTATCTCAGCAAGGTTCTTGTTGTTGTCTGCGTCATTCAAATCCCTATGTAGCTCAGGAATCACATGTGATTTCCCTAGACCCTAAACCCTAAACCCTAAAGCCTAAACATTTGATTTTCATTCTCCATTTGGATTTTACATCTGATCCTGCATTTTAGGGTTCCGGATTGACTTCAACCCGTGCCTATAGTACCTGTTTGGGGTTTAGGGTTTTTAGGGGTTTAGGGTTTAGGGAAACCTCAAACGTGAGCTCTGATGTAATTCAAGCTCCAGGCGAAGGCATAGGGGCATGGCGTCCAGGAACTCTAAGTGAGAGATGTCGCAGTTTCCATAGTTAGGGTGACCCCAATATGGACCCCAGGGATTGGGGTTAGGACCCCAATATAGATTGCAAAATATGGTAACGGGGACCTCCAAAAAGGTATCCCTCATTTGGGGAAATCCCACCTGTTTCGTGCGTCAACAAGGACTAAACCCTAAACCAAGGGTAGCAGAACTCTAACACCTTTATAGCGAGGAGGCTAGACTCAAAGGCACTGAAACCTCAGGCCTCAGCTGGATCAGCCTAGGGTACACCTAGGCAAATTCGGGGGGTGGCCTTTGATTCCAGGGACTACTTCCGAACATTCTGTGTAACCCCTGTGCTCCAGATTTGAGCCTCCATATACTGCCCTGGGTTGGGGTTAAGGGTAAACCCTACACCCTAAACCTTAACCCTACAGTAAACCCTAAACCCTAAACCTTGGGTTCAGGGCTATTATAGGGCTATTTGGGAAGCTGCCGGCCTGGCACTTAAATACGGGCGCCTCAATGCACGGCCTGGCAACTTCACTCTCTGTAAACCCTAGAACCCTACGCAACCCTAAACCCTAAACCCATGAGCCCTGAACCCCCAAGCTCTAGAGCCCAAGACGTGCATGTACCCTCAGTCCTCAACCCGACACCCCTAAGCCCTAAGCCCTATAGGGTTTAGGGTTTAGGGTTTAGGGTTTTTAGGGTTTAGGGCTTAGGCTATAGAGCGTAAACTCTTGACCGGGCTACAAAAGTGTCTACCAGTCAGCTCCGGGTCCGACGCGTCCACGAGGACTGGTCGGACCCGGAGGAGTAGGGAGCTGGTAGCCGATGGCAAGAAAGTCCAGGTAGAACCTTCGGGTCTGTATCCGTGCCAGCGCGGTTGTTCAGACTTCTGTGCACAGCTCTACGGGGTCGCATTAGCAGCAGCACTACGAAGAGCGTGATACTCAGGAGTCTTTGGAAGAGTTGTGCAGTGCTGGACATTGTTTGTAGTGCATGCTGGTGCCCGTAGCGGAGTACTGCTCTATCGACGACACCTGTCCCTACTGCGTGTCTAGCGCGGGTCTTCGTCGGAGTAGTGCAACGAAACAGCCTCATGTAAGCAGTATCTAGCAGGCTCTAAAATGTCGGTCTAACCCTAAGCCCTAAACCCTAACCTACACCCTGAACTCAAAAGCCTTCAACGTTTTGCAAGGCTTGGTACCACAGGCGGCTGATCACCAACCTCACACCGTGGGCCAAAGAAGTCCTTGGCTATGCAAGGACGTGGGGTTTCGGGTTTGATATGTAGGGTGTAGGGTTGTTTAGGGTTTAGGGTTTGGGGTTTAGGGTGTCAGGTTTCCCTAAACCTTAAACCCTTTGAGTTCAGGGTTGAGGCAAGGAAGGAATGGAAAATGCAATGGAAAGGACAATGCCCCAAACTTCAGTTTCTTAGCGCTGAGGCCAGTACGCTTCATGCTTTACGGCTTAGGATTCAGGGTTTAGGTCTAGGGGATGTAGGCATGGAAGAGAACTTATAAACTACTACGTTGCTGGGTACTATCTAGGTGCTACTTTGGGGATAGATCCTCCATTCCTGCTAACAACTTGTTAGTTGCTGGGCCCTAAACCCTAAATCCTAAACCGTTAGCTTTGAGACTTGCTTGCACCATTTTCTGCTATTTTAGAACACTTGGGGCTTTCGAGTTTGGAGCTTAGGGCTTAGGGTTTAGGGTGATAATTTGGAGTTTGGGGTCTATGGTCTTAATTAAGAGTTTCATGCTGCAAGTCTGGGATTATAGGTTTTGCGAAGGTTTTGGATACTTCCTGAGATGAGCTATGGACAAAAACTCCTAGCATCCCCCTTAAGAAGCCCCAGAATAGTCCCCCATCAACTTTAGAACCCCCTTTAAGGAGTTTGGACCCTCAACCCTAAGCCCCCTTTAAGGAGGTCAGACTATAGCTCAGATGAGCTTGGAACTGAGTTCTTTACCTGCTGGCGAGTCCGGTGCTGACTTAGCCATGTCTGCACTCTTGCTGTAGGTTTCACTGCTGTTTACGATTTACGGTTTTTTGGCGGGAAACCTACCCTAAAGCCTAAAACCCTAAACCCGAAACTCTAAGACTCCAAAACCTGAAGCCCTTGCTTCGGCACCATGCGCCAGGGGCCCCCAGAGCCTTGACTTCGTATTCCGGTAGGGTTTAAGGTTGAGGGGTGCAGGGTCTGGGGTTTAGGGTTTAATGACCAAACACTGGGGGTTCTCAAGTTTGTGGGCCCAGTGGGCCACAGCCCCCACAGCCCTATGTACTTTAAACCCTACCTCAAACCCCCAGATACCTTGAACCCCAAACCTCAAATCCTGAACCTCCCTAAAACCCTAAACCCTAAACCCTAAACCCTAAATGGAACAGGAGATGCAAAAGCTGTGAGCAATTGAGAGAACGCGGCAGAGTTGACAAGAACGTTGACCCGCACTTGGAAGCAATGGATTCAGAGTTTATAGGGTTCAGGGATCAGGGTTGTAAGGTTCAGGGATTAGGACTTAGGATTTTAGGATGCAAGGTTCGGGGATGAGGATTTTTGGGTATAGGGATTAGGAGTGTAACGTTTTAGGGTTTACAGTTTAAAGTTCCGGGATGAGGGCTGTTTTGGGTATAGGGATCAGGATCTATTGGGTTTTCGGCCTTAACTTAGTAGCTGGGTAGGTGCACTTTACACTTTGGGGGTTCTTGTATTCCCATTAGAACAAGAAGTGTACACTTTTTTCGGGGCCAGGGACCTCAGCAACTAGGTTCATGTTATGGTTTTCGTCTTTTGGGTTGAGGGGCAGGTCCCCAGAGGCCCGGGGTAGGACAGACTCTCTCAGCATCCTGAGATTTCCTTGTTAAGGGTGTAGGGTTTAGTTTAGGAGGACCCCGCCACCCTGTAATTGTGATATAATAGGAATATAAGAGGACCCTTATACTCCTTGCTATTCCTTATAGTCACTATTACTGGGTGGGGGGTCCACCTAAGGTTTAGTGTTTAGGGTTTAGGGCTTAGGGTGTGTCCTGAATCTACCCTATGGATGGGTGTCTTTGGTGGGCTCAGGATTGCAGACGTCTTTCTTCAAGTTCCAGTCGAGAACGCCAAGTAGTAGGCTTCTGCGTTCAATTTTGGATCCTTGATAAGTGGCTTGCCCCGAAACCCCACTCCCTAAACCCCAAACCCTAACAACCCCAAACCCCTAAAACCCCAAAGCCCAAAACCCTAAAACCCTGAAACCCTAAACCCTAAAACCCGCGATCCTAGACGTGGTCACGCAGTGTCTGATTTGTTTAGAAACCTAAAGGCTAGCGGCTGTTGGTGTCTACAGGACCCCTATGTATCCTTCTCATTTCGGTCTAGGGTTTAGGGAGCTGGAATCACATGAGCCTAGGTGGCACGTTGGGACATTTGTAGAAAAGTGTCGCCTATCGTGGTATAAGGGATCCTATTCATAACTAATTATTGCGGCCTTTAAGTACCATCCAGTCCCTATATTACCCCTTCACAAGAGTTTAAGGGTTTAGGATTCAGGGCTTATATATCTCTATGATCCCTCAAGGGACCCCCCCCCCCTCCCTCCCAATTTTGACAAAAATGACTCCATGGTTGATATGTCAAGGGTTTCCTGAGCCCAAAAAGTGTGGTCAACGCTGACAGGTTTTTGCCTATTCCTTTTGCCGTCCTTTTATCTTTTTTAATGTTGCCACTTTTGCATTATTATGGTAAAGTTTATTATTTGTTGTTTGTGTTGTTTTTGGTGTCCATTCTTTTAGCATTGTTGGGGGTTTAGGTTAGGTTGGGGGTGCGAGAAATGTAGCAACTGCGAGAAGGTTTGGGGTTTAGGGTAGATACGTAGCCAAACACCAGCCAATCAAGAGGTTCCTGACATGTAGCTGGTTGTTGGGATGCTGTCAAGTTGCGAACCCTGAGCCCTCAACCCTAAACCCGACATCCTAAACCCTTAGCCCTACTCCAGGCATTGGTACTGCAATGCATGCTGGGATCACTACAACTCGCATTGGCAATGTCACCTGGCTTTTGCAGATTGAATGGTTTAGGTCTTGGGATCTAGGGTTTAGGTTTAGGGCTTGAGCCTTCGGTAAGGTGTGTAACTTCGGTCAGGTGTGTAAGGGGGGGGGTCCCTAGATTAGTGGAATACATCTCCATTTAAATGGGCTTCTTTTAAAGCATGGGGTTCCTATCCTTCTGCCCCAAACTCGAACTACGTAAAAACCTTAACCCGGAACTGCCTAGAACCTGGACTGCTTCGACCCAGGGCCCTAAACTCAATCGAATTGTTTTACAGTAGAGTTTACAGTGGATTATCCTAAAGCCACTGCTTCCTCTTTTGGGTTGTAAGAGCGAATATAATCTACTGTAATTTATACTGTAGTTTGTCCCCATGACAAACTGCCTAAAGGTTACCTTGGCGCCATAGTTGAAATTGTCCCACTTGTAGGAGTTAATTTTGGCTAGGGTTCCGCAATTGAATATTTTGTCAGAAGGAAGGGGCCCTATGATAAGACTTCCTGTGGTTGAGGGTCTAGGCTGTAGGGGGCGCGAGAAGTGGAAGCTTCCATCCGCAAAAGAGGCATTAATCTGCCTCCTTACGGAAAGCCTTTTGGCCTAAGGGTGTTAGTCTTAGGGCCTGGTGTGATCAGCGGGAGGTTGCTAAAGGCCTAGGATTTTGGTACCAGGCTTTCGGGTGCGGGGCTTAGGGTTTAATTAGCGTTGGTATATTGGGTGTCTCCTCATTCCTTCTTTCCATGGTCTGTATCTCCTCATGCTCAGTTGATGGGTGCTTGCACCTGTGGGCGTTCTAAGCCCCAAACTTTATTCCGCAACCCGTAAACCTGAAAATTCTCAACCTCCCAGAAGACTCCCTAATCCATACGGGCGTTTCCAAGAAGCAGAGGTTTCGTCTGTGGGTTCTTATGATGAGGATTGCAGTGTGAAAAAGGGGGGAAATTGGATGTGAACCTTGCGCTCTAAATCCAAAACCCTAAACCCCAAACCCCAAACCCTAAACCCTAAACCCCAAACCCTAAACCCTAAACCCCAAACCCCAAACCCTAAACCCTAAACCCTGAACCCTGGAGCATGATGTGGTAGCGCGGCAGTTTGTTTAGAACGCGTCAGCTCAGCTCCGACCCTGTGCCCGAAATTCCCAGGGTTTTGGGTTTAGGGTTTAGGGTTTAGGGTATAGGGGGGTCAGGGGGACTTAGTAAGTAGGTTAATAAGGGATAAATGGGGTTACTATATAGGTTATAGGGGTTATTAACCTACTTATTAAGTCTCCCTGACCCTCCAAGTAATCTGAAGCTGTACATGCCTTCAAGGCTTAGGGTTGAGGGTAGACGGTTTAGGGCTTAAGGTTTAGGGAGGGGCTGAGGATTTAGGGTTTAGGCTAGAGGGTTTAGGGCTCAGGGCTTAGGACCTGAACCTTCGACTCGAAGAGACTGAAAGCCAAAAGCCCCAACCCCCAAGCTATGTCGACAAACCGTGGAACTCCCACCCAAAAAGGGCGACCCCAAAGCCCTCGAACATCAAAACCCCAAACCCCTAAAGCCATGCTGGTGCGTAAGTCAGTGTGGAGGAGTACATCCCCAGAGGAATAATCATCATGATTATACTCTAGACCCTAAACCCTAAACCCCTAAACCCGTAAGAGCCCGGCAGCCCTAGACACCTCAAGCCTGAAGCCTGAAACCTACATGGGTGGTTGTCAAAATTATTGTCCCTTTTTGGATCCCTATTATAATACGGCACCTAATATGTAGGGTACCCAAAAAAGGGCCATAATTTTTGACAACCACCCACATCCTAGACCCCGCCCTAAACTCCAAAGCCTAAACAACAAATCCTGAACCCGACGCCCGCAAGCCCATATAAACTTACAATTCATTGGGTCTCCAAGGCTATTTTACTTTTTCCAATTTTAGAATGTCAAGCTCGAAATGACCCCCCCAAACCCTGGATAATGGTAATTAGCCCTAAGCCCTAAACCCTGAGTCAACTGAAGCTCCCTAACAGCAACCCATACGTCCCCGAAGCCCTACCCTCGACCGTGCACCGAAGGTAGCAGCTGTAGGGCCTGGGTCACGCGAGGTGCTGCAGTTATTAGGTTTTGGATTTAGGATTTAGGGTTTAGGGTTATGGTTTAGAGTTTAGTGTTTAGGGTTATGGTGTTTAGGCTTCGGGTTCAGGTTTTCAGGGTTTGGGGTGGAGGGTTCATAGGTATATATATATACACATACATACATATAATGACATTTTACGAACATGTAATGGCATGTACACACACATAAGGGGTATATAGGGAAATAAAACTCATACATGGTTGTACAGGGAGATTTAGTGATCTATATTGGGAAATGTGAAGTGTGGGGATATTTGGGGTTTCCCTTTGGGTCTCCCAAGCAAGGCCCCCATAAACCCCATCCTGTAGAAGGCTGCATGCAGTTGCAGGTATAAGGTGTAGGGTTTAGGTGTCGGGGTTTAGGGTTTAGTCCGCTGGAGGGTACTCACATGACCCTAAGCACGGTATACCTTGGAAATACTGGTGTTTCGTTGTAGTCGCAGCAAGGTCATGCAGGATTCTTGGTATCAACGGTTCTTGTCTTGTCTGCGGTTTCAGGGTTTGAAGGTTTTGGGGGTGGTAGGGTGTTAGGGTGCTAGGGTTTAAGACTTGCCCTTTTAGGATTCAAGGTTCAGGATCGCGAATTCAGGGTCTAGCACTTACCTTAGGTCAATCCCCCTATAGTAATAGCTCCTTAATATGGACTTAATAAAGCCTTAATATACCTACAATAGTCCCTTGTGGTACCCATTACTGGGTGGGGGATTGACCCAAGGTTTAGGGGTTTAGGGCTCAGGTCGGAAGTATTGACCCGGGTTTGCGTTTCAAGCTTGCCCTATACAATTTGTATTATTTGTCTGGGCTTGAGGCTTTAGGCTTTGGGGTTTAGGGTTTAAGGTGTAGGGTTGAGGGTCCCAGGGTCTTAAGCTCTCAAGAAGGGCAACCTAAGAGCCACTCACCTGATACGCCAAACTTTAATTCAAAACCTTACCTGGACCCCCAAGGTATGTAAAACTACGTGTTCCGGGCCTACTTTGAGCCTTCCGCCACGCGTTCTACAGTTGAGGATTTAGGCGGGTGCACGTACCTGAAGAACTGCGTTGTAGGTCCCGGATACCATAATCTGGATATGCTTTGTTAGCGACGAAACTGTAAGATTTGTGTACCTAGACCTGGACAATGAGGAACTTTCAGGCTGTGGTACTGTACCACGTACTTCACAAGAGTATGTGGGAGACGTTCTGAAAGTCCGACAGCGAGTGCACTTCTTCATGGAACAACTGCCTTTCGTTCATGCCCAGTTGCATGTGCACCAAAAGTTGAAACTTGGTACCCTAAACCCTAAACCCCTAAACCCTAAACCCTAAAACCCTAAACCCTAACCCTACTAGGTAGCCTGAAATTGCCCTGGACCTTTAAGCTGGGCAAGTTACAACGCCTTTCCTGACCTCACCGGAAATGGTGTCCTAGATATATGGGGGTTTCCCAAAATTAGGGGCACCTTTTTGGGGGTCCCTAGAATAAGGACTGTAGTATTTTGGGGTCTAGATTGGGGTCCCCCTATTTTGGGAAACTACCATATAAAAAATGTGAAAACAGTCTCAAAGCAGCATAGAATGCCTGCACCCTAAACTCTTGACCCCAAACCTTCAACCCTAAACACGAAACTCTAAGCTCTAAACCCCCCCCCAAAAACCTAAACCCTCATCCCCAAACCCTAAATGGCCCAGTTTAAAGTGCTGCAAGCCCCCAAACCTTGGTAGTTTCCCAAAGTAGGCGGACCCCTGTATGGATCCCAAATACGATAATCCTTATTATGGGACCCCAAGACGGTACCACTAATTGTGGGAAACTCTGAACCTTAAACCCTAAACTCTACCTGGACCCCCAAAGTATGCAAAATAATGGCTTTTATGGCTGTTATTATGGGTTTAGGGCCATCATTTTACATATTTCTGGGGTCCCTAAACCCTAGAACCCTAAACCCTAAAACCCTAAACCCTAACCCTAAACCCTAAACCCTAAACCCTAGAACCCTAAACCCTAAACCCTAAACCCTAAACTGAACCTCTGTGCTGCCTGCAAGGTGGGAATTGCTTTGCAAGAAGGATTCTTGGATGCCATGGACCAACGGTTTCGAGTTTAGGGCTCAGGGTTTAGGATGTAGGGTTTGGTTTAGTTTAGGGTTTAGGGTTTAGGATTTAGTGTTTAGGGTTTGGAGTTTAGGGTGTAGGGTTTGGAGTTTGGGGTTTAGAGTTTAGGGTTTAGGGATTAGAGTGTAGCGCTTCCCACAATTACGGTACCATCCCGAGGGGCCCCTATAATAAGGAATATACTATATTGGGGCCTATATGATCCTACATTAGCTATATATATATACATATATATATATAGTCTAAACTCCTTAAACTCCTTCAAGGGGATATATAGGGACTGTATAGGGGAGTATTACAGGGCGATTAAGGGGGATACTAGCAGCGTAGATTCTTCATTGAAAGGGCTTCGGTTCCCTAAACCTAGAGCCCAAGCTCTAGAACCCAAAGCCTAGGGTAACCCTGAAGCTAAACCCGACACCCTCATGAGTTTTGGACTATTGTTTTACCGACTCTCGAGGTCCATGAACTGCTCAAACTACACCCGGCCTCACTTTACATGGTGGAATATAGACACCAAATGGTCTGAATTCAGGCTTTGGGGTTCTTGTAAACTCGCCAATTGCTTGTGGTTAGGCTTTAGAGTTTGGGCGTTGAGGCTTGGGGTTAGGATTTAGGGTGTCGGGGTTAAGATTTAACCCTACACCCGTAATCCTAAACCCTAAGCTCTTTGAGGCTCGGGGGTCAGGAGTTTGGCTCAGGATGGGGTTTTGGAGCTGAGGTTGAGGCGTGGTCCGTGAATTCACGCAATTATTGTGGAATTTGAATGATTCTAGTCACCCTTAAGGAGATCGAATAGGGGGTATGTGGGGATGTTATCATGATATCAGGAATTTTCGGATTCCATGTACTTAAGGGGGATTTCATAGTATCATTTCCTTTGAGCGTCACATGGCTACAACTCAGAAAGCTCTCAGGAGGCCCAAATTAATCTATTGAAGAGACCATATGGATCCTGGGGGAAGCCTTGGGGAGGCTTCAAGGAGAGAAGCATAGGTCGTCGTTTAGGGTTAAGGGTTTAGGTTATGGCTTCTAGGAAGAGACAACACCAAAAAGATCTCCGCAGACCCCCCCTTAAGGCCCCCCCCTTAAGGCCCCCCCCCCTTAAGCCCCCCCTTAAGCCCCCCCTCCCGAAGTGCTGAGTTCCCCCGGGCACCCCCTTCATTTTGCGTCAAGATCGAAGATTTTGGGATCTAAGAGCCATCCAACAGGTTTACTCTTTCCTTATAGTCTGTCAACAGTCCCAACCTAAAATCTAAACCCTAAACCCTAAGCCCTACCTAGATCCTGCAATGTAGTACCTTTCTGGTGGCCCTAATAAAAGTCCTAATCAAAAACCACACCAAACCACAAAAGGAACTACATTGGAGGGTCCAGGTAAACCCTTAATTAAGCCTTAAAAACTGAATTCTAAACCCCGAGCATTCGGGCTTCTTGCAGCCCACGGCTTGACACTGAGCCCAGGAGTTGAAGAATTGTCCAAGCACGCATCTTGCTCGCAGCTTTAGGGTCTAGGGTTTAGGGTTAAGGGTTTAGGGTGAAGGGTTTAGGGTTTAGGGGTCAGGGTTTTGGGTCTAGGGTTTAGGATTTAGGGTTTGGGGTTTAGGGTTCAGGGTTTTGGGTCCAGGGTTTAGGGTTCAGAGTTTAGGGCTTACTCTGCAGGGTTATGCTGGGATGCCCCTGTAGTAACTTAGTAACTTTCCACACACACCACACCCCCTTAGCCGTAAACCCTGACTAATTATGGTAGTTTCCCCAAAAAGGGCGTACCCCAGCATCCCAAATGTTGGGAAACCCTCCTTGGTGCCCCAGCTGAGCGAGGGTTTAGTAGCAGGGGGAGTTGATCAATGCGCAATGCGGCCTCAACAACTCCCCATCGTATTCTTCAAGACACTTATGTGGCTATAGTATACTGTACTTGAAAACAAAATGTTACTTATTTTGGTCCCTACATTGCGTGATACTTGTACATAAGGGATGCGCGAGTAGTATGATAGATACATACTGGGCCGTGTGGCGCCTTTTCTGGATTCTCACTATGACCCTAAAGCAAGGGACCATAGGTTTGCTTTCCATATGGCAACACACCTTTTGCCAACATCCTGCTTTTTGCGAACACTGAGGGAATAGGGTGGAGCATGGCCAGGGTTTGGGCTTTAGAGTTGGAGAGCGCATAGGATTTGCTTTGCCTAGAGATTCATGCCGCTGAAGATTTAAACTTAAAGCAGTAGCATATGCTTCTCCGTATTTGAGGCTTAGCTCTTGTAGTTATTGTATTCATGTGGATTTGATGTCTGTGTTTCTTGGACGGCGTTTTTCCCGACAGCGGTCTTCCAGCATTGCTGCAAAGCAGTATGGATTTTTATAGCTGGTAGGTAAACAGTAGCCTTTCGGCTTTTCAAACCTAAGCCCTAACTATTACTCTTACTTTTGCTAAACCCCATCCTAGCCATATTGGCCTTGCTGCTGGATCCTCATAGTCTTTGTCCACGGTGATGCCTTTCCAGCCGGAGAAGTCCACCCTCGAGGACATTAACGACTGGTCGAGCGACTCGTCCAGTGGTGGCGAGGTCACGGTGGCCCTACTGCTTTCTCAAGACGCAGTAGCCCAAACAGGCCCAAACCCCTCTTCATCCCTCTTCTAATCAGTAATGCCCCTAACCAGAAGGGAGTTTCTCAACATTATTCCTTCAGAATCCCGAAGTCGGCCCCCAACAATCCCTTGGGCCCTGCTTATCCTCGTACATGTCTAGCTAGGAGTCTAGGGTGATTGACCCCTAAACCTCAAGCTATAACTTGAAGAAACCCCAACCGCTGAACTACAATTTTCAAGCCTTACACGCCCTACCCTGCTAAACCGCTTCAACCGCTTAACCCTTAAGTAGCCCTTGAATACCCAAGAATAAAAAGGCATATTTTGCTAAAAACCAATATGGAATGTTTATTTGCATTGTTGAAGGGTACTCCTAAGGGTCCAAGGACCCAAATAATAGGGTTTTAGGGCCCAAATACCATTCATATTATAGCATTTGGGCCCTAAAGCCCTATTATTTGGGTCCTTGGACCCTTAAACCCTAAACCCTAA
>CAJNIZ010000227.1:5671-16221 GCA_905231905.1 Symbiodinium pilosum | reverse complement strand
AGCACTTACCTTAGGTCAATCCCCCTATAGTAATAGCTCCTTAATATGGACTTAATAAAGCCTTAATATACCTACAATAGTACCTTGTGGTACCCATTACTGGGTGGGGGATTGACCCAACACTTACCGTCTTGTGTATAAGGTCTCCTCTTGACCAACCGAATCTGCATGATCCCCCTTTGACCAGCCGAAGTCTGGGGTTCCTCTATTGAGTAGCATTTTATTTGGGGATGTTATGGTACCCATTCTAGAGTGAGATTAAATCCTCCTTTTGGGGTATAGTATTCTCTATAAGGAGTATTATCCTACTAGGTTCAACCACCAAAAAACGCTACTCATATGACCCTAATACACTATAGTAGCTTCCATTTTCTTTTCCATTATCCCATATAACCCGAATATTGCCCCAATGCAATGGGTAACCACCACTACTCACTAGTATTTAAGGTTTTTTCAGGACTCGAGAGCTGGCACTCTATTGAGGAGCTCCCCTACACAACGCCATGTTCATGTCTAGCGGTTTAGGGTTTAGGGTTTAGGGTCATGAGTTTTAGTGTTCTGGAAGGGGCCCATGGCTTCAAGGAGAGAAATGGGATAATGGGCGTGTCACCTCTTTGGGATCCCACATCGGAAATCCTCACACTTTGTATGCATGTTTAGGTTTAGGGTTTAGGGTTTAGGGTTTAGGGTCCTCGGGTTCTTGAAATGAAGATTTTTGGAATCCCCGGTGCAATTATGCTTCTGTATGTTTAGCCCCTTTTGACACTGGAGCAGGAGTTGAGAGGAGCCTCCCATAGCAGTAGGGTTTTAGGGTTTGGGGCTTGGGCTGGAGGGTTTAGGGCCTTTGGTTTATTGTGTGTAGGGCAAGGAGACTCCTGGAAAAAACCTGGAACCCAGAAGGGGCAGTGCCAAGACTAATATCTTGGTGAGGGTGGGCTAAATAGGTCATAGGGTTTAGGGTTGAGGTTACAATATCAGTTTGGGAGAGCATGGTGATTTGGACCCTCATAGCAATCTCAAGAATCCTTCTGCATTGCTCTGTGTGACTCCCTAGGTGATCTTAAAAAGTCCACTCACGGTTCCTTTATGCTGCCGGTGACGTTTCAGGCCGAACGCCAAACACAAAACCCCACACCCCAAGTCCATCCGAAGCCTCAGTTCTCCAGGGCCAAATTAGAGCACCCTAAGCCGGAGACCCAAACGCCAAATCGACCTTACACCCTGAGCCCCGAATGCTTTATCTAATCCCTATAATCCTTGCGGAGTGTGTTCTCTGTAAGAATGCCCCAAACCCTAAACCCCAAACCGTGACAAGGCAGAGGCGGGTACTGCTTCCACTGTGCGAAGAGGGCAAGTCAGGCCGAAAAGCTGGGTTTCGGGCTTCGCATGCAGGGTTTAGGGTGTACCTAAACCCCAAAAGTATGTAAAATAATAGCCCTGAACCCATAATAACAGCCATAAAGGCCACTATTTTACATACTTTTGGGGTCCAGGTAGGTTCAGGTTTCAGAGTTTGAGTTCTCAGGGCGTGCGGTGCAGAAGCACGTTGTTTGAGCGCGCATTGGTCTGCAGACCCTGGGTCACATGCGCTGCCCGCGAGAAGTTCTACGTCACCTTGGGGGCGGCTAGAATGAATCCAGGCAACATGTAGGGTTTGCAGTATGGATGGATGTTCTGCACCGAAGGGCCCTTTCATGTTCCCGCGCCGGACTCGAGGTCATGCGTGTTGCCACTAAGAGGCCAAAAGGAGCGTGGAAGCCCCTTGGCAGGTTTCTTACAAGGTTTGAGGGAAGAATTGGCAGCCCTACGCCTGGAAAAGTCGAGGCCCTGGCAGGAACGTTGCATGGCAGTGAGGCTGCCAAAAAGGTTCCGGGAGCCCATCTTCGGACAGGCGTGAGTGGGCCTTTGAGACAGGCAACGTCCTCCTATTGTCAAAGAAACCAAGCTTCCCTGGTCCCCTGATCTTCTTGCAGACGGGGTCTGGACCACCCAGTACCCCCCCGCAGAGTGAGAAAACCAGGAAAACTGTGTGCCGGATTGATCGAGGCTTAGAAGTCATAGTCTATAATGTCAGGGACAGTTGCTGACTCGGCCTCAGTTTGCTTGGAGGGGGAGCCCCCCCCCCTTTCAGAGGCCCTAAGCTTGTAACCGCAAACCCTGAACCACTAACCCCTAAATTATATAGTGTCACACCTCTGTTTCCCATTCTTAAACCCTTCGTTCTAGACCCTAAACTTCAAACCTTAAACCCCAAGCCAAAACCCTGAAACCAAAACCTCGGCCTAAACCCTAAACCCTAAACCCTGAACCCTAAACCCTAAACCCTAAACCCAGAGAGGCCGCAGCGACTCCGCCGGTTATAGAACCAGCTCCATCAGCTGCCGCTCCCCTCTTGCCCACGCCAGCAGTGGCAGCAGCAGCCGTGGAGGTCTGGGCTTCATGGATGGAAGAGAAGATGTAAAAGGATCACTATATGCTGTCGGGTTGGGGGTCAGAAGGATTCAAGAATGGAAAATAAGATGTAAACTACCTGATGAACGGCCTATTGAAAGGGGGACGCAAGAACGGAAAGAACAATGTATACCACTATGTCATGTAGAGGGGGGTTCAAGAATAGGACATGCAAGCCGCCATCTTATGTAGGATTTAGGGTCAAGGGGACTCATGAACGGAAGAAACGACGATATTATGCAGGGTTTAGGGCCAAGGGAACTCGAAGATGGTAATGGAAAGAACATGTACGTAAACGACACATCATGTAGGGTTTAGGGTCAGGGGGATTTAGGAATCGAAATAACATGTAAACTAGACTTTTTGGGGGCTTTAGGGTTTGGGGTTCAAGGTTTGTGGTTTCTGGCCTGGCTGAAAGTTGGCGGGCTCGGGTCCCCATGGTAGTCTTGACACACTTGGTGTAGTCATGAGAACGGCTCTAGGTTCCATGGCGCACCTTTCTGAAACCCTTAAGGGCTTAGGGTTTAGGTTTCAGGGTTTAGGGTTTAGGGCTCAGGGTTTGGGGTTGAGCCAATTTTTGTAACAGTTTGGGATCTCGTCTTCGTGTCTTCTTTTGCATGAGGGTTTAGCATCTTGGATGGGTTGGGAACCTGAATCTGGAGGGCTCGGGTGATTTCTTAGCCTCTGACCCCCAGCCCCAAACCCTAAACCCTAAACCTTAAGCCCTAAACCCTAAAGCCTAACCTCAACCTGTATGGACAACCGTTGCCATCAGTATGACTGGCTGGTGAAGCGATAGTTGCTTGTGGCCTGTTTTAAACGTTTGCTGCAACCAAAATGATTAATCCCCTCATCTAATGATAGAAAGCGGTTTAGGGTTTAGGGTTTAGGGGTTTAGGGGTTTAGGGTTTAGGGTCTAGCTCCCCCTCTCATGAATATTCGCTTTCATGTAAAATGGTACCATATTTTTTTTTTTGGGGGGGGGGTTCCCTAAACACTAAACCTGAAAGCCTAAGGGGTTAGCGGAAGTCCTTTGGGCATGAGTCTGGGCACTAGCTTATCCCAGCTGATACTACAACTATCAAATTCTCACATGCGTCGCTCTTTATAATTGAGGGATTAGGGCTTAGGGTTTAGGGTCGCCCTTTAGTCGGGGATTTAGAGTTCGGGTTTCGGGTGAGTCCGTGAAGAATATTATAGTCCCCAATATTGATTATTAACACTCTTTTTGGCTTTAGTAGTTTATCAGAGAATAGAAACCCCATTTGGTCCAACGGCCACAAGCGATTCTCATCTGCTTATTACTTGTGATGGTTGCACCTGTAGAGAACCATCCTAAACCCTAGACCCTCATTACCTACTTCGTCTCTCCCTGTAGGAACAGCGCCACCTCTATGTTATTCATGAGAAGTACTGCGGTGACTAGATAGACAGAACAGCGTTTGGGGCATACTCTAACATGGCCATGTCAGGCGTGGGAAGAACTAGTCTGACAGGTTCTTCAGACGTCTGCGTTACCACTGCGACATGCTACCTTTATGTTAAAGTTATCAACACAACCCTAAACCCCAAACCCTAAACCCCAAACTGAGATCATCCCCCAGCCCGATCCCCCAAACCCCTAAACCCTAAACCCTACCAAAGCCCTGGAAGCGGCTTCTAATGCCTAACTGTCTGGGTACCTACAGCAGTGATCTTGCAAGAATTTTTGGCAGCCACTAGATCTCCAAAATTCAAGGCCCGAAGCCAGTCTGTGAACTCCAAACACTAAGGGTCCAAGGACACAAATAATAGGGCCCCTTTAAAGGGGTTATAGGGGGATATATAGGATATTGGGGGACTATATAAGGGTCCAAGGACCCAAATAATCGTGGTTTAGGGCCCAAATACTATTTGGGCCTCACCATTATTTGGGTCCTTGGACACTTAGGGAAACACTAAAACTCGAGGAGGGTGACGCCCCGGCCGTGAAGCGACAGCGAGTGGACGCTTGCGTGGATGGTTTAACTGGGCTCTTGTAGAACAAAAATTTACACTTTTATTGATAATTGGGTCCAATAATCTCCATACAAAAAGATTTTGTTTTAAAAAAATGTATTTCAACAAATGCATGGGCCCAACAAAATACTCGTATTGTGGTTCTAGGTTTGGGGTTTAGGGTTTAGGTTCTTCACGCAGACCTGAAAGTGATTGCTACGGTAGTCAGGCTTTCAGCTTAGGGTGAGGAGTTAGCGGTCAGGGAGGGACTATAGTTGTGTCATGGTTGCGGGCTTGTGCCTCTAGGATTGTACCCTGGACTCTACACCCTAAGCCCGAAACCCTAAACCCTTAACCCTAAGCCCTCAACCCTAAGCCCCAAACCCTAAGGAACTTGAGGGGATTCCATTTCGGGGGTACGACCCTAGGGGTGCACCCAGGAGTCCTTGATAGCGGTTACCCTAAAGCCTGAACCCTCTTTAGGGTGTAGGGTTTAGGGTTTAGGGTTTAGGGTTTAGGGTTTAGGGCGGGGAGCATCCAGCACCCTAAACCCTAAACCCTTTTCCAGCTTCAATCGCTGGCACAATCCCAGGGAAGTAGTACACGACGTAGGGTTTAGGATTTCGGGCTTAGGGATAGGTTACCAAGATCCCGAAGCCCTTAAACCCTAAACCCTAAGCCTTGTTCCAAAACGTCAACCATAGGGGGAAACCCAGTTATGAAAATGGAACATCCTGTATTACCCTAAGGGTCCAAGTACCCAAATGATAAGGCTTTAGGGTTTGGGGTGCCTAAAGCCTTCAGATTTGGGTACTTGGACCCCCTTATATTTAGACATATAGCACCCCCTAAACCACCATCCTTTTCCCAGGAAAGGAAAATGCTTGCCCAAAACCCTAAACCCTAAACCCCTAAACCCTAAGCCCAAAACCTTACATCCATATCCCAACCTGTTAGCCTTGAACCTTTAGGGTTTAGGGCTTAGGGTATACTAACCCATCCTAGATTCCCCCTTAATTAACCTGAAGTAGGCTTAAATATCCTGAATTACAGAGGTCTAACTACGGGGAACCTAAGAGGGGATAGAAATGGCGTGGCTTATTAGGGGAACCCTAAACCTACATACTGAACCCTAAACCCTAACCCCGCAACCCTCAACTAGGGCCCGTAACCCCTAGTCCATAAACCCTGGTTCATAAGCCCTAACCTGTAGATCCTCAACTCCTCTCCTTTTCCCAGCAAAGGAAGACAGGTGGGTACAGAACTACGCCGGTGCAACTTCCTCCCATGAGGTGCGCTACCTTGCTATCAGGATGTTCTCTGGAGTCCCAGGGGTTAAGGACTCATTGAGGGTTTAGGGTTTAGGGTTTAGGGGGGATTTAGGGTTTCGCGGCTGAAGGGTTAAGGATTTTGGATTAAGGCTTAGGATTAAGGATTTTGATTTTAGTCTTTTCGGATTGGGGATCAGGGTTTGCAAGACTAGCTTTAGCAAAGGTGAGCTCTTGCTGGCATACTGAAGGATGCTCTGGTTGCTATAGGTTCATTCGTGAATACAATCCCCTCCCCTATTGTTATTTCAACAACCCATCTTTGTACCATGGCATATGACTGTGGTATGTATACTATATTGGGAAACTCAATATTGGAGGGTTTGGGGTTTCAAGTTCAGGAACCGTGAACCCTATTGTACATCACCCAAATCCAAGGTCCCTTAGCGCAGCACTGGGTTTCTGGAGTGAACAACCCTAAGCTAATACCCTCAATGCTAGCACTGTGGAGTTCCACGCTTCACATAAAGAAGAGGTCGTTGGCTGCTGTGGCTTCGTTACGCATCCCATTCAGGGATTAGGAGCAGGCATGGTCGAAGTAGAGTCCCTAAACCCCAAGATAAACTCCTCATAAGGACCCCAGGATCGCTTCGTGACCCCCATCCTTTCCCTAGGGTTGGCGAAGGCGTTGATCTTGAGATATCTCTCCCTACCTGTCGACGCCCTAATCGTGCCTGGGCACGATTTTGGGAGTCCCCAGAATAAGGAGCAAAGTATTTTTGAGTCTATATTGGGGTCTCCCTATCTTGGGAAACTACCATAATCATGTTCGCGCCGGGCCCCTCTGCGATTTTACTGCTGGAGAGATGATCTTTCAGGTATTCTGCGGGCTCTCTGCATGTTGGGGGTTTAGGGTTTAGGGGTTTAGGTTCAGGGTGTATGGAGAGCTTTTCGATTTACTTGCTAAGTCTCCCAGCCCGAAGATTTCTTTCGCCTTCCAGTCATTTGGTTTGCTGCTTCTTTCCACAGGGCACCTAATTCTGAGGGGGGTACTTGGAGGGTCGGAGGGGCTTCATAGACATGTGTCTACATACATCTAGCGCCTATAAGTCCCCAGTACTTTGTTTACTAAGCCCGGGCCGATAATAATCCCTCCCTTGCCGTGGTCTGAGGTTTAGGGGTCCTAAACCCTAAACCCCTAATTAAGGCAAATCTTGGAAAGAGAAAGCTAGGTCTCATTGAGAGCATCTAGTCTTTCAGCAATCCTTTGCAGTTTTAGGGTTCAGGGCTTAGGTTTAGGATTTAGAGTCGTTTATACACCTCTCACGCAACTAGTCTTTTGATATAGGGAACCGCACAAACTCAGAAGGGTCATTTGTCGAACCCCAGCCCTATACAATTTCTTTAAACCCCAAA
Organism: Symbiodinium pilosum; assembly: GCA_905231905.1. Taxonomy (NCBI): domain Eukaryota; class Dinophyceae; order Suessiales; family Symbiodiniaceae; genus Symbiodinium; species Symbiodinium pilosum. Next base: position 9,109 of record CAJNIZ010000227.1, on the reverse strand, counting down.
CCCTATACAATTGCTATAAACCCCAAACAGCTTCAACGCAGGTGGCCCGCTCCCTCAGTCGGAGTCGGTACGGAGCCAATCGTTGGGCCTTCTCATGCTCTGTGTCGTTTAAGGTTTACTACAGGGGCCTCCGAATCAATTCCTAAATTTTGGTTATTATAATCCTAATAACAACCTAACCCTCAACCCTAAACCCGAAACCCTAAACTCTAAACCCTAAACCCTAATGTTTAGTAGGGTTGAGGACCCCAAGCCCCGAAGCCCCAGTGCCCTAAATCTTGCCTCTGATCAGGCATAGGGCTGTTTGAGTAGGATTCAGTGCCCTGAATCCCTCTAAGTCCTAAACCCGTAAACCTTCAAGCTTAGTAGCTAGGTGGATGACGTGTGCTCCTTTAGGGTATCTATACTCCTACTGTGGATAAAATGCTAGTCTCCTTTGGGCTAAACCCTAAACAACTCAGCATCTAGGAAAAACCGTTTAAGGTTTAGGGTTTAGTGGCATTATACTTCAGCGTTGGAGGACTGTTGAATGGAAGGTTCGGATAGTGCACTGCGTAATGTAGAAGCCTAAACAAGTATATACCAACATTACGTTACTGTTCCGTAGTCCTAGTACGACTATGGCACAAGATACTTAGAGTAGACCTTAAAGTGAGATAGGCAGTCACTCTAAGGCTCCTAGTAGGTTTTGTTGCAGCATTTGGGACCCCGTTTCCGCGCTCGAAATCGTGAGGTTCCCTTCTCTAGTTAGTCAAGTCGCAGCCCCAAAGGGCACGCATGGTTGAGAAGAACTGATATACGCCAGTCACATCTAACTAAAGCCGCAGTATTTGATCATTCATTCTTTACCAAAGGCTGTCAGATCCTCCAACATAGACTTGAGGGTATAGCGTTTGGAAGGAGATACTTCGCAGGGAGGAATTGTTTTTCGACTAAGGATCGCAAAAGCCTTCAAATGTGACAAAACCTGAGAGCTAACCCTGAACCCCAAGGCGTGCGATCTGGGGTTTTACTTCAACAAAATAGGGTTTTGAAGTGGTTTAGGTTTTAGGGTTAGGGTTGAGGGGCATTATACTCTACCTGTAAAAAGATTATACGGGAAAGTGCCGGTAATTATTCAAATCTGTCTTTTTGCACTTTGTACTGGTAGTCGGTCCTAGTGGGAGTTTTGTCTCAGGTAACCAGGAGTTCTCCTGACTCACCGCCAAGTACAATTCCCTAGGGAGTCGAGCCTTGTTGAAAATGGCTATCCAGCCCGTAGAGCATAAAGCCCAAGGCCAAAACCCTCAACCCTATCTAAACAGGTGTTCTGTGGTACACTCCATCAAAGTACAGTTCTATTCCAGCTAGCAGCTAGGATTACAACCCGCTTGCATTCTGAACCCTAAGCCCTAAACCCTACACCCGCGCGGCCCGAAGGGCACTCCGGCCCAAACCATGTAGCACGGTCTTAATCTACGGCCGCTAATTGCAGCGGCGCCGGAATGCCTGCAGGTTCGGACGGAGGCTCGGGTTTAGGGTTTAGGGGTTACGGTGCAAGGAGCAGGGTTTAGGCATCAGGGTTTAGGGGTTAGGGTTGAGGGATTAGGGTTTAGGGATTAGGGGTTAGGGTTGGGGATTAGGGCAAAGGGGTTAGGGGGAGGGGTTAGGGTTTAGGTATTAGGGATTAGGGTTAAGGGATTAGGGATTAGGAATTAGGTTTTAGGGATTAGGGTTTAGTGATTAGGGGTTAGGGTTTAGGGATGAGGGTTTTGGGTTTTGGGATTAGGGTTTTGGGTTTAGGGATAAGGGTTCAGGGTTTAGAGATCTGGGTTTAGGGGTACTTTCTCAACACAGCGGAGTCTGGAGTCTGTGGTTATATGGGTTTCTTTGAGATCTCTGATAATAAACTGGCTTTAGTTACCCAGCCTCCATAACAAGCACCCTGTAGCTATCACATGACTATGACAGGGTGGCGATTTTGAGGGGCCTAAACCCTAGACCCTAAACCCTAAACCCTAAACCCTGAACCCTAAACCCTGAACCCTAAACCCTAAACCCTAAACCCTGAACCTTAAACCCTAAACCCTCCCACCCAGTGATCTCAGAAGGCTTGGAGACCTCATCCCCCGATCTGAAATCCTGCCAAAACCTCCAACCTCCCCCAAACCCCATAGTCTAAGTAGATAGAATATGTTTTTTTTTTTTGGGATCTTGGTTTTAATATACCCAAAGCCATATTCTATCTACTGAAGGGGGACTATACACCTCAACCCTGAACCCTTTAACCTCTAGACGCCTAACGGATGATGGTATGACCTCCTTCCTTTACCTTACTCCCCTCGAAAGTAGACCCAAATCAGGTGTCATTGGGGCTTATCCCTAAACCCTGAACCCTAAACGTTATGTAGGGGAAGGTTAGTCGGGGGGGGGGTCTAGGGTCCTGTGAAACAGACCAGGTTTCAGCAGTTCCTCCGATGAGTGGGCTCAACACCTTCGATGGACGTTGCGTAGCGAGTCTAGGTTGCTGTTCAGTTTAATTGGAGGTCCGTTTTACTTATAACCTACTTAGTAACTGTAGTTATAACCCTATTATACCAAGGGCAACTGTAGTTATGGGACTTATAAGTAAGTTATAACTACAGTTACTAATTAGGGTTTAGGTTTCAGGGTGCAGAATTTAGGGGTTAGGTTTTGGGGTTCAGAATGCTTTTGCTGTACAGGAACTTAGACTAAGTTAATATCGCCCGGAGGCGCCGTTATTCAACATGTGCCCGTATCGTGGTAAGTCCATTTAAGCCCCATGAATCCGTCGGGAACCGACCTCAGAATCCCAACTTTCCATTGATTTGAAATGCCTTTCCATTCGGTTCTTGCTTGTGGGATGAACTCTAAGCCCTCAACCCTAAACAGTAAGGGTTTAGGGTTTAGGGTTTAGGGTGTAGGGTGTAGGGTTTAGGGTTAGGTAAGTTGCTTAATTTCCTTCCTTCAGAACCAACAAAGGAGTTGAGCGGCCAAAGTGAGGATGAGAGCACGGTGTCCCAGAATAGATGCACTGCGGCCGAGTACCTGGGTTTAAAGGGATAGGCTTCTTAAACCCTACACCCTACCTGAAATTTTACTTACTGTTAGGGTCCAGGTAGACCCTAAACCCTAAATCCCTTAGGATTTGGGGTTCAGGGCTCAACCTACAGGATTGGGGTTTCCGCGCTTAGGGTTTAGGGCTTCAAGAGGGTCTAGGGCGTAGGGTGTGGTTTTGGCTATCTGCCAGACAAAAACTACTCCAAGGAGGTTCCTGTATTCCGAGGTTCTAGATGAAAAGCAAGGGTATTCTGCGGCGGGCATAGAAGCTCCAACTTTGGCATATGCGTCTACAAAGATTCAAGCCCTAAACGCCAGACCCTACATCCCAATTCTGTATCCTAAGCCTATACACCCTAAACCCGAAGCGCTAAACCT
>CAJNIZ010000226.1:119265-138431 GCA_905231905.1 Symbiodinium pilosum | reverse complement strand
TTATATAGGGGTTATACAGGGAATAATGGAAAAGAACATGGAAACGGCAATAATCATGGTTATACAGGTTTAGGGTTTAGGATTTAAAGTCGGGTTTAGGATGTAGGGTATAGGACTCAGGGCTTAGGGTTTAGGATTAAGGGTTTTGGGATCAGGGTTGCGATTGAGGGTGTACCTGGAGCTCAAAAATAGGTAAAATTATGGCCCAAAACATTGAAGACGTAGTCAAACAGGCCGTTATTCTACCCACGTTGGCGGTCCAGGTAGGTGAACCCTGACAGCGCATGCATTTGGATTCCTTGCAAGCTGTAGTAATGGTCAGCCAACGCTTGGACTCATCACTAGAATTTCTTATTGAGACATTAGAAAGAGTGGGATAAGGGGGGAGCTTAAAGGTCAAAGAGGCCATCCTGCCAGGAGGGTGCGGAGATAAGAGTGGTTCCCACTTGAGTGGCCGCACAAAGAAGCAGCAGAGATGTTGGTGATGATACCAAGATCATTATTGTTACTTGTGTTGTCCATTCTTGGGGTTGTTTTAGAGCATGTGTTGAGGAACGCCTTCTTCAAGCCCCCTGTTGGAAACTTCCATGCGAAACCATGAGTTTGGTCCCGAAGTCAGACTGCTCCTAAGAAGGATTCGTGACGGTCTAGGGTTTAGGCTCTAGGGATGTAGTGGATGCTAAGAGGGCATTGTACAGGACCCGTATATTTCTCATGTGCCTTGCATGCTTGACAGGCGTGGAAGCTGTCAAATTCAGAATTTGTTTTGTGGATTTCTCAAAACAACCCCTATCAAATCGCTACCCTGCACCCGAAACCCTAACCCTAAATCCTAGACCCTACTAAGGCAGCTTTCCCGTTATCTCTTTTTGGTCCCGATGTATTGCAAGACTCTGTAGGGCCACCATATTCTAGGGGCCTAGATCATTGCCAACAGTATGGTGTCATGTTTCTTGTATGGTTATGGTATAGGTAGTTCAAACGGACCTCAGAATGATAATGGTAATTACTCAGGCTGCAGGCTTCGGCATGTCCTTCCAAATCCCTAAGCCCTAAACCTTAAACCCCAAACCCTAAGCCCGAAATCGGCGTTTTGGAGGGATGGACCCTTAAAGGGGCCTGAACCTTCTCGCAGGAGTAACAGGATTTGGATAGATTAGCCAAAGTCACGCGGTTGAAGGGTTTAGGGTTATAGGGAGCATTGCTAAGGATTCAATTGCCAAACTTACCAGAAACGTTCTTAAGGTTCCTAGACCCTCCTCCTACCCTCTATTAGGGCCTAAGTACCCACTATTAGGGACCATATATCCCCAATTAAGGGTACAAGGAGGGTCCTGGCTCAGAGTTAGGGTTGGCCAATAGTCTTGCTCGAGTTGCCTGCATCTCGCAAAGCTTTATACGCGCCGACAGCCCGCCTTCTACCTTTCAAGTTGCTTTGGGTTTTTAGGGTTTAAGGTTAGGGTTCACGGTAATTTTGAGGGGTACCCTATACTCGTAACTGTACGAGGGGTCTGGGACCATGATGTTGCCACAATCTCATTTCTGTAAGTCCTTATCTGCCCCTGCATAAACCCAGCTGCCACTCCAATTTTCATATTCCTCTCCAATTGATTCCCCATTTTTTGTTAACCCCTAAGCTCTCTCTTATTGGTAGGACTGGTATGATTTGGGCCACTGCGGCAGGCTTAAACCCAACCCTTACTTGAAGGTTTATGGTTCCTGGAAACTACAGAACTATGACGTTTAGGTTCAGGGCGGCTGACCTCGACCTCTATGCCCTACGCCTTTTCTGAGGGTACCTAACTTTGCATACAGAAGATATTAGACACACAGTTAGGTACCCTAGAAAAAGGGTAGGCTATAGAGGTCTAGACTTAAGGATACTTATAACTTATAACCATTACCTCAGGTGTAGATATGGTTGCAACCCGGCTTTGAAGTGGCTACTAAGTGCCATGATCCCAGAGTTTTAGGATCTAGGATTCAGGGCTTAGGATTTAGGAGTGAGGGTTAAGGATTTAAGGGTTTAGGGCTTTTGGTTTAGGACTATTGAGGGTTTAGGGCTTCGTGCCAGCACGATTCAAGAGTGAACGCCCCTCCTCAGCTTCGCCGTCCGCACAGATTCCGGCCGCCAAGGCTTTTGACAAAACCTGGTTCAAGAAAATCGGCGGCGCCGAAGTCTGTACGAGAGGTGCCTTAGGCAGGTGCAGCGATCCCAACTGTCCGCGATCGCACCTCTGCCCGGTTCCGCAGGCCAATGGCAAGCCGTGTGGACAGCGTCACACCGCTCTAGAGCATTTCGCCACAAAACATTGACTAGCCATTCCGCATGTGGAGTCGCTTTCATCCGATGCAGAATCTGTGTCTTCCGTGCACGCAGCGCTCGCCAACCACAATGGGTTTAGGGCTCAGGGTTCAGGATTTTACTGAACCCTTAAATTCTACACCCCAAACCCTAAACCCTGAATCCTAAACTGAGACTGCGGAGGAGATTCAGGTGAACGCAGTATAGGGCGCGCCTGGCTCCGGCACTGCTTCTGGGAACCATGTTAGGGAGTTGCGGAGTTTGGGAGCAAAGAGTTTCAGGGTTTCAGCATTTAGGGTCTAAGATTTAGGGCGAAGGGGTTTAAAGGTTGGGGGGCTTGGAGGTTTGGAGGTTTCGGGTTTTCCAGGTGTCTGGGTTTGGGATCCTGCAACATTCGGGGACCCAGTTTGGGGTCGCTTGTTTCGGATGTTCTCAAAGTTCTTCCAACTTAGTTCTTAAGGTCGTGAGGACGGTCCCCAAAAATCTCCTGAAAATCTTATCTCCCTAGAGTCCGTATGGGCCCGGCAAAAGTGATGCGAACCGCCTACCCTTACAAACCGCCATATATCCTTAGATATCTCTGATGCATTATGATTGGGAGGAGATAGTATGCAGAGCAGGTACATTAATTTGAGCAATAACTGCCTCTAGACATGCGGGGGTTGTATTTTTTACCATCAGGGCTCGTATTGTAGAAGCATCAATGACTAACAATATTGTCGCCCCAGATGCCTTGTGTGGTCATGGCAACGGACCTCCAAGCGATAGTAGCAGTGATTGGAGCCCTAAACCCAAAACCCTTTACTCCATCTTTACCTGTCGGACTTGGAGAGAAAATCACAACGCAGGGGTGTCGGTGTTTCAGGTCTTCTTGTTAAGCCTTTTGCCTGCTGACACAGGATTCAGGGTTCAGGGTGTAGCATTAAGGTTCAGGGTTTAGTTTACGGGCTATGTCTTGGCAGCACCACATGCGAACAGGCTGTGCCCATAGCTCAATAACCTTTCTTCCTAGGTGCTACGTAAGTCTCGCAGGAGTTTCGAGCCATGGGCCCTTCAGGGTCAAGGATTGGGGGTTTGGGGGCTTTGGGGTTTTCAGGTTGTTAGGGTGGTAGGATTACCTGATAGCCCTTTAAGTCGCCATAGCCCATGAGACTGTAAGTAAATTGGAGTTACAGGTAGGGTTCTAGTTTAGGTCCTGGAGTCTGTGAACCCGAATCCCCTACACGCGCAGCGTTTTTAGCAAGCTGAACTGCCCAAGATAATCTTGGCAGATGCCTGAAGGATTCTTAATTGTTCGTTTCCGTACTGAAGCCCCAAATGCCAAACCCTGATTTCACAGTTCTCTTTGAACAGTTGTCTATTAACTTTCTGTCCGCGCCGGCTCTAGAGCTCAAACCCCAAGCCTTTGAAGAGCTGGGCGCCCCGATAATCCGCGTTAACCTTCGCTAAGGGTCCCAGGACCCAAATAATCGGACTTCAGGGCCTTCATACCATTAATATTGTAGTATTCGGGCCCTAAAACCTATTATTTTGGTCCTTGGACCGTTAGGGCTTCATATTTCGAGGGTCCCGAAAGGTACCCCCTCATTTGAGATAACAGCTTATGACATAGCCTGAGACTTGTCATCGATGCCCCTCATAGCAGAAGGCGTGAGATGAGCACTTCGAATTGGGGGCGCAACAGACCCAGGATAAAAGTCAGCTGAGACTGATACAGCCACCTAGTGAATGAAGCTTGTTCTAAGCCGCCCCCAGATGTGTTAGCCGAGGGTTTACATGTGAGCTTTCAGTATGAGTCTAATACAATCCCTAGATGGCGGAGAAGGGACCCTGATAAGCTGACTAGTTCAAAGCAGCGTGCGTATTATATATATATATGTATATATACAAGTATGTACGTTCATGTACCCATACACGCTGGTTCCCTAAATGTGCCACTGTTTTTAAAACCAAGCCTCACATTACACCCTGAAAGCTACACGCTAAACCCCCAGAATCCTACAGGCAACCCCAAATCTCACACCCAAAGCTCTGCAGTTCAAACCATAAACCCTAAACCCTGAACCCTACCAGCCTACACGAAACCCTACAATCAACCCTCAGCCTCAAACCCCAAGCTATACACACTAAGCCTCAAACTCTAAACCCTAAACGCCCTAAGCCCTTAAGCCCACCCTAAACGCCCCACACCCTAAACCTCTGAACCCCTAAACCCCTGCACTCTAAACCCTTCAACCCCTAACCCCTAAATTCCTAAACCTTAGAATGCACAGCTGAGGCTTAGAGTTCCTGGAAGAGCCGGGAATGAGACTTAGTAGTACATCGGCCGTAAACCCTCAGCCGGTAGAACCCCCAAACTAGGGTTGAAGCCTCAAAAAACCTAACAGAAACTGAGCTCCTCCACTGCCTCCCCTCTGCTTTCAAACGAGCTGGTCGCAATATCTTGTGAACATGAAGACACAGGGTTTTCGACTGGTCCATGTAGGTGTGTAGTATATGGGGCTCTCCCTGACTTCATTTTAATACGGGTCCCTCTAGAGGAGTTCCTATTATCATAAAGGCCCCCACATGAATTTACCCCATTTTGGAAACAGTTATTAGGCCAAGTCCAGAGCAAGCACAGGGCGTTTAACCTTCGGGGCTTAGGATTCATGGTAGGTATATAATACATACGGGATCCAAAGACCTTCCCCTGTGGCTGGCTACTTGGAGGGGGAGGGAATACGAGAATATGATCCTGATGTCTCCTTCATATATTATATTTTCCTAAACCCTAAACCCTAAACCCTTAACCCTAAACCCTAAACCCTTAACACTATATACGCTATTCCCATGTTCTCTACTGACAGCCCGTGAGATGAGGGGTTGCGGTGATGTTTGGGTTTATTGGGGTTTGGGGTTTAGGGTTTAGGGTTTATTGGGGTTTAGGGTTTAGGGTTCAGCATAGGATGCTGTTTGTGGATTTGGCTTCACCCGCTACTTACTGGTTGTTAGCAGGGTCTAACGGAATATGTTATACAGCGACTTGAGGGAATATTCCCTACTAACCAACCGTAAAGCTAGGAGTTTGCGTTTCAGTTGCAGAAGGACCTTCGGCAAAAACTTGTCTTCCCTAGCCCTAAACCCTGAACCCAAAGCCTTTTCACAAGTTGCCTAAGAAAGCTGCAGCCAACAGAATGCTTCCGGAGTAAGTCAGGTTGGGGAGGTGGCTCAGACTTTAGATTTAGTTTAGGGTTTTGGGTTTAGGGTTTAGGGTTTAGAGTTGGTATTTTGGGCTTATGAAGGGGACCACCATTTTGGGCAATTCCCAAATTGCAAGTTGCTCTGCCAGCTCTGCGTGAAAGTGAAACAAGGGGGGGAGGCTGCTTTTAAAGGGAGGCCGAGCATGGAACTTACAAAGAATATAATAAATCGTTTAGGACGAGCTGCGGGCAACAGCGTCGGACCCCTGGGAGTTCGAGCCTGATTGTTTTAGCCCAAATTACGTCTTTTCCCCAAAGCTGTGGGGTCCGACCGCTGCCATTTTCTTGGGGGTCCAAGCGTCGCAAGGAGACGGGACTGGCGGCTTTCCATTTGAGCCGTGTTCCAAACTCGCGACGGGCCAGGCACAGCATCTTCGTGCGATGTACGGTACATCCGTTTTCACATGCATACTGAGTTTGAGCTAGGGTGTACCCCTAAATCCTAGTCCCTTAACCCCTAGTTAAACCTTAATCTGTAAGGCCTGTGGTCACATGCATACTGCGTTTGAGCTTGGATGTACCTGTAAACCCTAAAGCCTAAACCCTTAATCTGTATGGTCCGCCTACACATTGCATACTGAGTTTGAGCTAGAGTGTACCCCTTAAACCCTAATTAATCCCTAAATCCTAAACCCAAATCCCTACACTCTAATCCCTGAACCCTAATCCCTACACCCTCATCTTTAAACACCTGTATTTTTTTTCAGAAAAGAACCCCCAGGCTCAATCTGCGTATATTAGATAACTACTGAATTGCTGTTAAAGGCCTCAAAGTAAGTTACCATAATGTGGGTATAGAGGGTTTAGGGTTTGCGGCTTAGGGGCTTAGGTCTTAAGTTGCCATAATATGGGTATGTAGGTAAAACAATAGGGCTCCCTTATTGTCGAAACTGAATTTAAGTTCCCTAACAGCAACCCAGATTCTGTAGATGCATTTCTTGAGCACCTTGGGGATTAAACAGGTACCATTTACTCACCCTAAACCCAAAATCCTAAACCCTAAACCCTAAACCCAAAATCCTAAATCGCTTGTTTCCTGAAGAACCTCTAAGAGTGGGTTGGCTTGGACCCTTAGAGCGCCTCTTCGTAGGGGTGGTCCACAACACCGATCGACTGATCGACTGCAAGGTCTACGAAAGAGGCTAGTGCGTATCCTTCAAGCGAGTCTTCCTGTAAAACTGCATGGGATATATACACCTTTTTTCGAATCGTAAATCCTAAACCCTAACCCGTACTTACTAAATCCTTTTGACCCTCCAAAGGCTTACTTAAGGTAGGGCTTGCGCTTCAGTGTCTAGCCTTGGCGGGTCCTAGTGCCCAAATAGGATATACTTGGACCCCTGGTTGCCTATATGTCCTAGGCAGTCCCTTCCCCTTAACTAAGCAGTCCTATCACCCTAATATCAAACGAGCCCCCCCTGCCTCCCCAGCTTGAAATCTCGGAGCATTTCTTATTTAGGTGGATTGCAGTTCTGATTAAAATCAATTCTGTTGAAATTACAGATAGAACCTAATTAAGATCAATTGAAATCGACTAGGTAAAATCAGTTAATCTACTTGTCTTTTCGCATCCCAGTCTGGTGCGTCATAGAAAGGAATTGCTGTTGAAGCCTGCGGCCAGGCGCTAGCCTACCTGCCATGCACTTAGGGTTTAGGGTTTAGGGTTTAGGGCCCAGTACCCCAAACCCTAAACCCTTCACGGATGGCGTATGTTATGGCTGGCCAAGGCCGACTTAGTTTACCATGTCGTTAAGGCAAGGCGGGCTGGGTCCAAGATGGTTAGGGATTAGGATTTCGGGGGCAGGTACTGGGAAACCGGAGGGAGCTAGAACCCCTTAGATAAAGCGTTCAAAGACTATGTAACTAGTTTACTGCAGGACAAGCGTTGACCGGAGGGGTTAGCTTTGGGCTGCTTTTTGTTCAACTTGAGGTACTTGCAGAAGCTCACGGACAACTGAAGATTCCATCACCACCCGGAACCCTTTAAGCCTTTGTCCAGAGCTAGAGACATTTCTTTGTAAACGACCCCTACATAACCCCCTACATAGTATCTGTAATCAGGAATCAGGACTCCCATCCCCGTAATAATAACATATACCCTGGGCTTGCAAGGGAGCCACTGAATTGAGAGACTCCCCAAACCCCACGCGCTAAACCCTAAAACCCCAAACCCGACAAGCCTGAAACCTCAACCCTAAACCTCACAACACGGTTAGGGCTTAGGGCTTAGGACCCTAAACCATGAAACCCAAAAACCCTAAACCCTAAACCCCTAAACCTAAACCATGAAACCCAAAAGCCCTACAAGCTTCAGAGCCGGTCGATCAGCGGACATTTCACCGAAGGTTGAGCTGTGGCCTCGCGAGCTAAGCATGTGAGGGCCTTTCAGACAGACCGGTATGGTATGACAGGGTTTAGGGTTTAAGGTTTAGGGTTGAGGGTACCCCAGTAACCCTAGTAGTACCCTTTTTCACTTTTTATTTCGGGTCTCCTTGTTAAAGCTGAATAGTAGGAAAAAAGGGTACCCTTATTATTAAAGGGTTACTGGGGAACCTAGGGATTTAGGGTTTAGAGCTTAGGTGGTAGGGTGTAGGATTAAGGGTTTAGGGTTTAGGCTGTAGGGCTTAGGATTTATGATTTAGGGTTTAGGATTAAGGCTTTAGTTTTTTTTAGTTCAGCGTTCAGGGCTTAGGATATAGGATGTGGGGTCCAGGGTTTAGGGTGTGAGGTTTAGGTTATAATTCTGAGGAGCAGCTGGGTTGTGACGGCTACCATGGTGCAGGGAAGTTAGACGCAGTGCTCTCTCACTCAAAGCCGCAAAGTCAGAGGCCGCAACTCTTTATTTTCCCGGGGAAGGGGGTGTCTGCATGTCGCATGCGCACCCTAAATCCTAAACCCTAAATTTGAAACCCCAAGCCCCAAGCTCTAAGGCCCAAGCTTTCAAACCTTCTACCCAGGGCCTCCTGAAATCCTATACCCTAAATCCCAAACCTTCTGGGGTTTAGCGTGCAGGGTGTTATCTGATTGCATCTTGGGATGCAGAGATGACAAATATGTAGGGTTGAGATTTAGGCCTGGCGAGGCTCTAGGATTTGTTGAAGAGGGTTTAGGGTTTAGTAAACCTAAACCCATCAAAACTGTTCATGTGTGTAGGGTGTAGGTCTAGGTATCATGCCTCCGTAGCAAATGGGCCCCAACAGATTCAGGACCTTATTAGAGCTTATTGGGGGCTACTTTTGGGCGTGTTAAGGCTTATTCGGGCTTTTGAGGCCTTATGCGTGTGCGGGGGTGGTAAGTTAGCTCGGCCTCATTTTGTATGGGCACTGGCTGGCAAATCGTACAGTACAACCACAAAGCGGGGATCTTGGTACCTAGCCCTTATAGGAGGCTGCCAGGGTCATATGATTATCACAGGGTCCTTGTTCTGTGTGAGATGGAATTGGTTAAGGTTCAGGGTTTAGGGCGTATTATCAACATATGTAGCGGTTCAAAATACCTGTCCTCAAAATGGCTGGGTAACTTCCCTTTTTGGTTGGGAACCCCCTTGAAAAAAGTGTATTCCAGAGGTCCATCCTTTGCAAGGACCCTCCCTAAACCCCAAACCCAATCCCCCTATAGTAATAGCGCCATCATATGTACTATAGTCTACACTCCTTGGAGGGGTTTCTATAGGGGATTATATAAGGGACTGCTGTAGGTGTTGTTCAGGGGGATACTAGGAGTTTAGACTATAGCTCATATGGAGTTACTAGGGCCTGAATATACCTACAATAGTCCCTTGTGGTACCCATTACTAGGTGGGGGATTGACCTAAGGAGTAGCTGGTTGTGTTGCAGTGGCGAGCACAGGAACTTTGACTATCAGCAGCCTTTGGGAAGGCATTCGAGTGCTAAGTCAGTGGGCCTTTATGTGTCAACTAAAGCCTGGCCCGTTTACGGTTTAGGGTTTAGGGTGTGGGGTTTAACCCCTAAACCCCTAAAGCCTGAACCCTGAATTCCCAAACCGCCCAAATCCATCCTAAACTCCACACCTGAACCCCAAAAAACTTGACACCCCCTCTCCTCGTCAACAGGCGGCCTTTGCTAGTTCGCCTGCCTCAGGGCAGCAACGAACCAGCGCGCCCACTTTCCTTGCAGAGCCCTTAGAACCTTCAACCCACAAGCCCCTCAAATTTGAAACGAAGGATCGATGCTTATCGAGATACGCTGAATACTCGGATTGTGCGCACGCATGTGCGTACATAAGCACATTTTATATACATATACTTCCTTGCATGCTTTTGCATAAGAACCAGAATCGAAATTTGACCCTTGAACCCTAAGCCCTAGGGTCCAAGTACAGGCATCTAGGTTTGGTATCTTTTGGACCCAAATTGGATTCATGATAGATAACTAGGGCCCTAGGCCGAAAACCGCCCAAATTATGCATTACAGGCACTTGAACCCTTAGGGTTGAGCGACATGCTGCATTAGGGTTTAGGGTTTAATTAGGGTTAATAGTCCCCCTTAAGTAGATAGATTATGGCTTTGGGGATATCATAATAAGATCACAATATATATAGTATTCTATCTACTTGAGGGGGACTATAGCCTGCAAACGTGACGTAGCTGATCATGGCCACCAGTACCTCAACAGACCTGGACAACCAGGTTGCTTGACAGGCTTTTAGTCTACTTGTAGGGTTTAGGGCTTAGGAGGGGATTGCTTTTTGTAACATGTTACTCACCATCCTCGTATCCAAACCTGAAACCCTAAACCCAATTCGCGGTTGGCCCTTACTTTGGCTATAGCTACATGTACTCAGCAGGCTACCCCAGTGATATATGGGGATGGGAAGGAGAGTACAAAGTTCCTATTCAGGATGATGTGAAGATTTTGCTGATTGATTCCCATGTAAGTAAGGAGACTCCTCCAAGTGCAGTCCGAAGACTTTGCATTTGCAGAGAGCCACGAAGAGATAGGTACAAATATTGTTTGGATGTGTTGTCTGCTTACCCCACTTGGAAGGTCAGGGGGACTAAGTAAGTAGGCTACTACTATAGAGGTTATTAACCTACTTACTAAGTCCCAGTGCCCCTCCAAGTAAACCTTGACCCCTAAAGCTCCCAAGCAAAAGGCAGGCTTTGGTCCCCGCAGGCAAACAAGTCGCGTGCCCTTTGGGCTCTGCAAGAGGTTATATACCTAGTCAAGTCAGCTGCTCCTTATGCGTACACTATTCCCTCGATCTGTGTCGGACAAGAGCCGTGCAGAGAACCACTTTTGGCAAGACCTCTTTCGCTGAAAGCGAGGGGCCAACTCGCGATCACTTCCCAGAAAACGAAGGGCCACTTTGCTTTGGGGGACCTAGGGGTCCGGGTAGGTATATAGTATACTTAGTCCCCAAGGGGTTCCTAATCTTAAGCACCTCGGCATATACGATATGGAAATATGGTTCCCCATCACTGGAGCAATATCCTGCTATAACCCCTGTACAACCCTGTCCTTTTGGTTCTGAGTAGGGAATGGGTTTAGGGCTTAATTAGTGATTTACAGTTAAGGCTGGCATCCTCGTACTAAGCTACATCTCTTGCTTAATAACCTCTATGAACGGCCCGGACCCTAAACCCTGAACCCAGGTGGAAGCTGCCGTGGACCACATACTGAGGGGGTTTAGGGGGTCTAGGCGGTTAGGGTTCAGGGTTTAGGGTTCAGGGTTTAGGGTTTAGGGCTAAGGGTTTGGGGTTTAGGGTGTAGGATTTAGGGTTCAGGGTTTAGGGTGTAGGGTTTAGGGTCCTTCAAGGGTCAGGAAAACTGAGTAACTGTAAATAGAATTTTCCCTGAGCCAAATAGGAAGCCCAGCTAACCTACCCACAAAGTCCCTCAAACCCTCCAAAGACACGTTTATCGCTAGCTTCCTCATTCCTTGGAGGGTCAGGGAGACTTCGCAAGTAATATAGGGGCCTAATTAATTAACAAGATTATGGTTCCATTTTCCTTGTATAATTCTAGTATATGGTACCTCAAATAGACCTCAAAAGGAAATCGGTAATTGTTCAGGCCCCCATATTAGGTTACTAACGGGGCTAATAGTTTTACGTAAAGGGTTAAAGGGCGTATAAGCCTACTTACTAAGTCCCCCTGACTCTCCACGTATGATGTAAGGCTTAAGCTCGCATATACGTAACTTGTAGCGTCACAGTGGCAAATATGGCTTCGAATCTGGCAGCACCGTCACGAAGTTGTTTGTGCAACAGTTTGCAACATCACTACTGGCTGCCTTCATTGCGATGATTATTTGGTTGCGGCCTAAGCCCTAAACTCTATATCATAACTCCAATTAACGTAGCAGTTCCGATTTCTGTCGCACTTCCCATCCTGAGCGGTTATTGAAGAAGCATCATGATGATAGAGTATCTCCAGTCTTCCGTACCACAGCCCATCCCTGAGGGTTTAGGGTTCCAATCATCGTAAGTAAAAAGTCCAAAACCTCAAGGTACTGTGCCGAACAATTAAAGCGTACATGCTCGCAGACTTATACACGTCTGACCGACATTCTGAACCCTGGGACTCGTCGCTTATTATCCCCAAATTTCTCCTATCTATACCTGCAAATCCTTATGTAACCCTATATAGCGATCCCTTAAAAACCCTTAGATATACCCTACAAACCGTACATAGTCAAGCCCGCATTTGTCCTCAGGCTGTAGCCATTTCTGTTCAGGAAGCACATGTAGCTGCACGCGGCCACTGCCCAAACAGCATGTGGAGTAGTTGCTTCAAGAAGATCGTGCAGGATTTTGGCGACTTTCTGTGCAGGATACGGGTTTTTCACATGTGGAGCTTGTGAAAGGAGAAGAATTAAGTGCAAGAGTATATAAGTTATAGTCTAGACTCCTAATATCCCCCCTTAATATGCCCGAAATTACTGCCCGTTATAATCCCCTTATATAACCCCTCTCATATTACACTTTTGCGGCGTGTTGGGCTCTTTGGCTCCAAAATGGCGGACGAAGCTGGGGACGATGAGGCCAGACCCGAACTGCTCCGTAGACCGTATCTGTATGAACATCCCGAAATACTCCTAGATCGTCCTTTAATACCCCTACATACTCCTATTTACCCCCTTTAAAGGGAGTCCTTGCCTAAACCCTGGACCCCTAAACCAGCTGCACACCTCCTGGATTTGTTGCCCGGGACACCCTCTCCAAGTTCCTGAGATCGGGTTTTGGGATCCGGGCTTAGGTCAAAGACACAATGGGCCAAAAGTCCCCAAAAGACAACCCAAAAGGTTATGAATTTACCTCCTTTGGGTCTTTAGGCAAGTTTAGTGTTTGGATTGTAGGGCTGGGAAGTATTCAGTTTTCTGAGAGGCCAGGTAGCCCTAAGTATCTCCTATATACCTCCAGTGTGCGTGATGATGCAATGGTCTAGGCCTGGGGCCTCAGAGCCTGGTGGGGTCTAGGGTTTAGGACAGTGTAGGGTTTATGGTTTCGGTTTAGGATAAAAATGCTGATAAGGGTTTAGTGGTTTAGGGTCTATGAATTTTTTGCTGAATAAAAAGGGGACGAGAACTTGGAACGTGAAATGGACACTTGGCTGGTACAGGGGCTTCACAGGAAGACCTACAAATTATGGTTCGAGATTCCTGGTAAAATCATGGTGTGGAATACACACTACCCAGATGAGCAACGAACTACCATCAAAGAACACGGACCAATTATCTCTACAAGTTGTTGCTGAACTCATGGCTTTCGCAACACAAGTTGCTGCCGCTCGATGCTACCTGAAGTTACAGGTTTGGTTAGCTGGGAATGAAGGAAACTATAATGGGTTATGTAGGGACGACCTAAACCCTAAACCCTAAGCCCACTACTATATTATCCATTGTGAATCAGAAAGAGAAAGAGCTGCAAGCGGTCAAGATGCTGGTTGCGGTAGTCGCGCGGCTCTCTGCTGCAAGCTCGGGGCATCCGCCAAAAGCACCCAGTGACATATGGTCCCCCTTAAGTAGATAGAATATGGCTTTGGGTACATGATAATAAGATCCCCATATACCCCATAGCCTATCTACTTAAGGGGGATTGTGGGGAATGTCACAGAGACATTTCAGCTTTCATGCGATTTGGATGCAAGAGTCCAGAACGAAATCATCTCCCCAGCGGCTTCGGCCCTTTACTGGCAACGAGCACTTGGAGGGTCAGGGGGACTTAGTAAGTAGGTTGATAGGCCCTAAAACCCATATAGTAACCCTAAATTTCACTTTTATGAACCTGCTTACTAAGTCCCCATGACCCTCCAAGTAGCATTTGCTGCCTGCTTTTCAAAATCCTGGTTGACCTGGCGTTGCTCAGGCGCATTCGTTAGACGGGTGGCCGGACAGGCAGTGTTTACTCAGGTGGAGTACCCTAAACCCTAAAGCCTAAACCCTAAACCCTGAACCCTGTAGCGCTGAAGCTAGACAAGTTGATGCGCTACCTGGAGGCTCATGGGGACTTAGCATGTAGATTAATAATGGGGATAATAAGGGTTTAGGGTTTAGGGTTTGGGATAATTAGGGTTACCATTATGGGTTATAGGGGTTATCAACTTACTTACTAAGTCCCCTTGATCCTAAACCCTAGGCCCTAAACCCTAAACCCTGTACTTACTAAGTCCCCCTAAGTAAGCCTATCCACCACCTTCAACCCCCGAAGGTGTGAGCGTGTTCTCGAGACAAGCATTACAAGCGGTTCAGGGTTTAAGGTTACACATCCCGTATAGTCAATCCGGGGGGGGGTTTTCCATATTCGAGACCCGGATTAAAAGATACCCGTACCCCTTTGTTGCTACGTCACCCCAAAGAAGGAACGGAGTACCGGCCCAGAGACTCAAGGGTTTAGGGTTTACGCGCCACCCGCTTACTTGGAGGTTCTTTGGTGAGTCATAATTGGGTAATGCGACGGACTACTACTTGTGACTACCTATGAACCCTCCAAACGCTAAGCACAGACCCTACCCTAAACCCGAAACCTCAAACCCTAAGCCTCGTCATCCCAAGAATCTCCACATCCCCTGTAGAAGGCTTGAAATCCTCTGTATCTACCTATGGACCTCTAGATCCCGAAGCCTCAAAACCTAAAATGCTACGATCTACCTCCCATGCCCTATATGAACTACGGTCTAAACTCCTTAAAATGTAGGGTTTAGGGTCTAAACTCCTTAAAGAGGGGGATGTAAATAGAGATTGTATCGGGGACTCCTTTTGGGGTAACTAAGCGGGGTACTAGGAGTTTAGACTATAGCTCTATTATGGGCTATGGTCAGTATTAAGCTTATTAAGGGACCATTAAGGTTTGAAAATAGAGTTCCTTTTGCTAGTCTAGTTTACTCCTTGATATATACTCTAATGAGAATCCACGTGGTCATTTGAGAAGTATTGACTGTAATTGCTTTTAAAACCTCTGTAATGGCTTATAACTTACTACCCACCTCAACCCTAAACCCTTATCCACCAGTGACTTTGGCAGGTGGTCATTGAGGAGCTCTCCCCAAACGGGAAGTCTGCCTTCGACCACTCCAAGGAAAGTGTGGGTTGAGTACTGCCCCCACTCATGAACTCCTCCAGGTGGCTCATATAGGGGATCATATAGGGCTTAGGGTTTACGGTCTAACTTCCTTAAAGGGGATTCTATGTGGCATTATATAGGGGAGTATGATAGGGATTATTAAGTGGGATGCTAGGAGTTTAGACTATAGCTCATACAGAGCCCTTATTATGACTCCTATTGTAAACTGTCAATGCGCGTTGGCAGAACGGTTAGATTCCCCCAAATGAGCAGGGTTGAGGGTTCAGGGTTTGCGGTAATAAGAGGATTTGTCTGCCCACCCCGTTTAAGCAGGACCCGTTAAACATCACATGAGAGATCATGGGGTCCTGACGTGGGGAGTTGGGGTGGCGCAAAAACCGTACTATAAACCCTAAACACTAAACCCTAAACCCTACAGAACAACAAAGGTTTAGGTACAGAGGCGACCTTTGCCTCGAATTACATGTCCTTGAGCTTTATGAATAGAAACTCTTATATATATATAAGGGTTGTGTTGGGGTTATATTAGGATTATATTATACGCTTTGAAATGGGCCAGAAGGAAGGTGTGCGTTTTGAAGGTCTCAGGGAGAGGATTTGGGGAGCACCAAACCTTGTACTAAGGACAGTTTTAAGGTCCCAGGAACGTCAGGGCGTTAGGTTTAAGGAAAAGGGTCTATGTTATTACGGTTTAGCGGTCAGGCTTTTAGTGAAACGGCTTAGGATTTGAGACTTGGGTTTTACTTCAACTTAACCTTACCCCTGTAGACTACGGTCCCTGAAATAAAGATAGTCGCAAACGGTTCCACGTGAGTTACTGTCAATATGAGGGATACCAAGGAACCGTCAAGGGTGCACATGGTAAAAGTTCCTCATAAATTTCCGGGTAAGGTGCCCATGCTCATGTAAAATGAGGGACAGGTTTAAGTGTAGCTCATGTCAGTTTGGGGGAGGGTGAGATCAACAAAAGTTAGAATTAGCGGGTTTACGGTTTGAGAGGTCTTAAGATTTGGGTGTTTTGGGTTTACGGCTTTAGGGTCCGGGTTTAGGGCCTGGGGCCACCAGGATGCTTGCAACTGAGGTCCTTGGCCAGGGCACTTATGCCACACTCTATAAGGCCCGGGGTTTAGGGTTTAGGGTTTAGAATTCAGGGTTTAGGGTTTAGGGATCGGCTGATGGATACACTTTCGCAGCGAAGATCTCTAAGCCGACTGAGTATGACTGCTTCCGAAAGATCCTTCATCCGAGCATTGGGCTTTGTCATGGCATGGCTACATCTGTCCAGTCGGCTGGGCTCCTCGTAGAAGTTGGCTTGAGCAGCCTGAGGGGGTTTTTGAAGAAGCAGCCTGTTTAGGGTTTAGGGTTATAGCGTTTGGGGTTTAAGGTTTAGGGTTCGGGTTTAGGGTTCAGTCCTTGCGGGCCATTGTCATGCGCTGGCAGTTCGCTGCGCAACGCGGCAGGGGCCTTGACAATGTTCACTCGAACAGGTTGGTGCATTGTGACTTGAAACTTCGCAATGCTTAGGGTTACCGTAGGTGGTAGGGTTTAGGGATGAGGGGTGTTTAGGGTTTACGGGTTAGAGTTAAACCAGTGCTTCGGTACAGGCTGTCAAGCTGAATGTCTAGAAACAAAACATGTCGCACAATCGTTGGCCTTGAGAGATGGGTAACATGTGCAATCCGCGTGATGAACCGACGACCATCCTTCAACAAAAACTCGACCCCATGCCATACTATCCCAAAGGGTCCGTGTAGTCATATGGTATTTACTTGGCCCTTCAAGTAGGTACATGGGAACCCCTTTGGGCCCTAGGTATATACCATATACCTACATGGACCCTTTGCGTAAAGGACCCTCTTACACCCAAGTAGAATTAGCGATACTTACCCTAAACCCTAAACCGCTTTGAATTGTACCAATTCTGTGTCCATCTCGGCAGGAATCGAAGCTTTGCTGCGATCTGGGTGGTTGTCAAAATTATGGTCCCTTTTGGGGTACCCTAAATATAGGGATTATAGGTACTATATTGGGGTTCTATGGGGATAATGGAAAAGAAAATGGAAACTACTATATTGGGGTCATATATACCCTATTAGTCCCTTTTGGGGGGTACGCTAAATATTAGGTGCCGTATTATAATAGGGATCCAAAAAGGGACCATAATTTTGACAACCACCCATATAGTATTGCCAGACCAGCACTATGTCGAGGGCAGGGCTTCGTTGATTCGGGGAGGGGAGTACTTGTTAAACCCTAAACCTAAAAACCCTATAAACCCTACACCCTAAGACCCTATAAATCCTAAGCCAACGGGAACCCAAACAACCAGAAACGCATCGGCGTCGGACAAAGTCAAACGATCTTTGTAGGCTAGGACCCGTACAGGGGATTGGGCCACAGCTGTTAAACCCAAACCCTAAACCCAACCCGAACCCTAAACAATTGTAATCGTCAAACCTCATGACAAACGCAAAGCTCTCCCTCCAAGCAAAGCAGGACAAGGCAAAAGACTTGCGGGCGCCTCAGATGGGCGATAGTCTGAACTCCTAGTATCCATATGACCCTCAAATAGGGGTATAGGGTTTAGGGTTTTGGGTTTCGGGTTTAGGGCCAGGGGGCATATGAGCTACAGCCTAAACTCCTTGTATCCCCCTTGATAATGGAGAATCAAATGGAAAAGAAAATGGAAAATTAGATGGACACTGCTATATGTATATATATATGTATATAAGATTATGTAGGGGATTATAGAGGTTATAGTCTAAACTCCTAGTATCTCTTAATAAGCTCTATAGTAGTCCCCTTGCTAATCCCTTATATAACCCCCCGTAAGGAGTTTAGACTACAGCGCAGATGGGCGTCTTTAAAAATGACGGGCCCTAAACCCTAAACCCTATACCCTGGGCCGGTTTTCGAAATCCCCAAAAAACAGGAAACGGCAAAATACAACAATAACACCTCACCTCGCCGCAAGTGGCGGTGTATACAGGAAACTGGTCGGGGTTTAGGGTTTAGGGTTTGAGTTTTGGGTTTAGGGGCTCCTGCTAAACCCTGAATCCTAAACCCTAAGCCCTAAATCCTCATAACCCTTACCTACATATCTCCCTGGGAGCCTCTAAGCGTGCATCTATGTCGGGAGACCGCAAAGCTAGAAGATTTCACATCCCGGCCCGAAACTTTAAACCCTAAGGCCTATGCTTAGCGAGGGTTTAGGGTTTAGGATTTAGGGACTTGGAGGGTCCGGGAGACCAAGTAAGTAATGACGGGGATAGCTGATGTTATTATGCGGCTTATTGTGGTTAATACCAAGTCCCCTTCATCCTCCAAGTAAAGATTCCTTGCTCTTGGTTACTAGTGCCTCTTTGGAACTTTGCAGTTCCATCCCGTGAATCCAGTCATATGAGATTTCCACGATTTGTGGTTTCCCTATGGGAGGGTCCCTGCAATATCGGAAAATATCATATGATTGGTACTGAAAACACTGCGTGATGCAAAAAAAACACACCTCGTGATTTCTGGTAGTCAAATCTTGGCGGTCGTGCAGGGTTTGAGTATCAACCATAGGGAGACTTCAGATCCTTTTTTGTGGGGAATCCTTGTAGTTAATATTAGATTAGAGAGGCACATTGGCGGCTAACTGTCATGGACCATACATTTGGCTATCCAAAAGATAGGTCCTCTTTTTGATGGTCCAGAACTATAGCATTTTGGTTGAGAAGGACAATCTCTGTTTTTGAGAATCTGCACATCCCTGAAGGCTTGAATAGCCCAAAAAGGTATATTCCTAGACGTAGATCCCCATGGTATGATGCATGAGCGAAATTGGACATCATAACCATGTCCTGCATACACCCAAAACTCAGCAGTGGCTGAGGGAACCTGGGCTGGGAATCTGGCATGCTTTCATGCATTGTTGTTATCCTTCCTGTCGATGTTAGAGTGAATGTTGGCATGAGGGTTGTTGCTAATAATCTACTGCTACCGCTACCGCCACCGCCACCGCTACCGCTACTGTTGCTGCTGCTACTGTTATTGCTACTGCTACTGCTACTGCTACTACTGCTACAACAACAA
>CAJNIZ010000226.1:84822-110051 GCA_905231905.1 Symbiodinium pilosum | reverse complement strand
CTAATCCCTAAATCCCTAAACCCCGAAACCCCTAAACCCCTAAACCCCTAAACTCTGAACCCTAAACCCTAAATCCCTTAACCCCTAAACCCCTAAACCCCTCGACCCCTAAACCCTAAATCCCTAAATCCCTAAACCCCTCGACCCTGAACCCCTAAACCTTTTGTGGATGTGTGGAAGTGCCAGGGGGCTGACATCACTTGCGACTGGGAGCGCCGGGGGACCTGGCAAGGGTTGATTAGGGTTTAGGGTTTAGGGGTTTAGGGTTTAGGGTTTGGGGTCTAGGGTTGGGGTTATGTTGGGGATAAAGGAAAAGAAAATGGAAACTACTGGAACTATAGGGGTTATATAGGGTTTTGTAGGGATTATAAGGTATGTGTGTGTATATATATATATTGGGGTTATATGGGGATAATGCAAAAGAACAATGGAAGCTACGATGCTGGGTTATATAGGGCTTAATGAGTCTGGTAGGGTCCTTATCAATCGCGGCTGGGGCTCTCAAAATCCCATAATCATCAAGGGTGACTATGGCAGTTTAGGGTTCGGGGGAGGTGTAGGCTTTTAGGATTCAGGATGCAAAAATTCGGCCATACTGTTGATGGAGGAAATCTTGCACCACCTTAAGTCCCTAGAGTCCTAGGAATTACAATAGTTTAAGGCCCCTAGGTGCTGCAAGATGTCATCCATCAACAGTAGGGTGCATGGTACAGTACTTACTGGGCCTTATGTGGGCGTTTCCGAAAAAAGCAGGGTCATCCTGATATAGCGACACATACTGCGAGCCTCCTCGAAGAGCCTCCTCCCCATGGAAAAATTACAGTCCTACTTAACTCCTTGGGACTTAGCTTGGACTTTCAGTTCGCGGCTGAGGGTTTGCGAGGCGTGGTTCAGGGTCGCAAGGTAATTCCAATATTATAGGGTTTAGGGTTTAGGGTTTATAGCTTGGACCTTAGACCCTCAACCCTTTGGGATTCCCTTATATTCCTATTATAGGTAATTAAGGGTTTACCCTTAGTAGGGGTCCTAAGTGCCACGTAGTTAAGGGGACCCACAAAAAAAACATGACTTTCTTATTTACAACTGACGCAAAATGTGAAGGCTTGGAGCTTAGGATTTAGGGCTTCCGTGCCGTGAATCTAACATGGAAGCCCCACAGGGGCCTTACAAAGCCTGCTCTTCTTTGAACAGGGTTTTATGTTGGTGTTCATGTTAATTTTTCCATTTCTGACCCCCTCTTCTGTTGGTTGCTCTCTTTTTGTGGGGTCCTCCTGTTAAACATTATTCGAGAGCCAATAGCAACATGAGCTTTGGCAAGGACCGCCACAGATATTCTGGAAGTTGGACCTAGTTCAGGCTCCTCTTTTATAGGAATACTAGGAATACTCTGCATCATGAATTTTTTGGAACATCTATTAAGTGCAAGGGTAATGATGACCTCAGACCTGAGCGACCGGATGTAGATACGCTGCCCGGATCGGTTGACTCTTCAGCGCCTCAAAGTGATCACTCGAACCAATATCGCTAAAGCCTAAGCCCTGGGAACCCTCAGCCCTAAGCCCATAAGCCTTGAACCCTAAGCCCTTAACCCCTAAATCAAAAGCCCTCAAGCCCTGAGAACATTAAATCCGAAGCAATCAACGCCCTAAACCCCAAGTTCTGAGCGCAAAGCCTATCAAACCTCAGCTTCGGCACCACGTGCCAGTTCAAACGGCCTGAGCCCCTAACCATATCTATCCCCATACAGGGGGGGGGATGCCCACTGATTGATTGAGGGTTATCTGTTTTGAAGTCTTGGACCCCGAAAGTTTGAAGAATAATGGCCTTGTTGACTGTTGTTTGAAGGTTCCTGGCTATTATTTTAGCTAGTTTGGAGGTCCAGGTTATATTTTTGGGGGTTTATACCTTACCAGAAGGGTTCCCATATCGGGGCCTCCACCCAAACATCCCGAAGTCAGCCCGGTGACCCAGACAGTTTTGGGATTAGGATCACTAGGTTGAGGGTTGAGGGTTTCGGATTTGAGGTTTC
The DNA here is from genome assembly GCA_905231905.1 of Symbiodinium pilosum. Classification (NCBI taxonomy): domain Eukaryota; class Dinophyceae; order Suessiales; family Symbiodiniaceae; genus Symbiodinium; species Symbiodinium pilosum. Next base: position 108,022 of record CAJNIZ010000226.1, on the reverse strand, counting down.
AGGGATTAGGGGCCTATAGGGTTTTCACTCTGCAGCGTTTAGGATCTAGGGCTTAGGTTTTGGTATCCGAAATAGGGCTAACCCCGACCTTACCGCAGCACAAGACGGCAAGGCTTTGGCGTTGAGCTGATCGCGCGTTTGCCCAACGGCAACTTGGATGGTTTAGATACCCGGTTCGGGGTCTTCTTGCAAGAATGTATCTTGAAGTCAAAAGTCCTTTCGTAATCCCAAAACTAAGAATAAGCACACTATAAAAGTCTAGCGTCCAGCTCCCTGCAAGCGTTGGGTCTGCTGCAGGCCATGTATACAATTAGGCAGTCACTGTCGGAAGTTGTTGAAGCCACCTCAGAAAGTGCCAGGGTGGCCCAAACAGCACTGGAGATTGCAAATATGCATTCCTCGAGCCCTCCCTTCAATCCGCATTGCGGTGGGTTTGCCTGCCTTAGGTAGCTTCAGATAAGGATCTACCATGTAAGCCCGCAGGTTGAGCAACCCTTCTTAGCAGATTTGCAAGTTTCTGAGCCCTTTCAAGACCAGTCTGCCTCTTTCGGGTTTATCGCTCTAGGGTTGGCTCCATTTTAAGGTGCCTTGTTGACTGGGGGGATTTTTTCAAATTGAGCCGGTCTAGACTTGTGTGCAGCAATCCAGCCTAGACTCGCACATCCTCAACCCAAAGCTCGTAAACCACGACCAAACTGTAACGACCTGACCCGAGAACACCTTCAATGGCGGCTTGCGACCGACATTTGGTGGACCTAAACCCTAAACCCTTTTATTCCATGCTTTGGAACTGAAGGGGTCCCCATGCCAGGAAGCCCCAAACACAACCCTACGTCAAGCCCTCAACCCTACAGTTTAAGGGTTTAGGGTTATAGGGTTTAGGGTTAAACCACCAAGCCAGGGCTGCTTTCTCAGCAAGCATGATTTCGGCTATGTTTCTTGATGGCAGCCCTGAGTACTTGATGTTGGGGATTTCCTAAAATTAGGTGTACCTTTTTGGGGGTCCTCAACGGGTCTATATTGGGGTCCCCTATTTTGGGAAATTACCATGTTTCGGCACCTTGAACCTGTAGGTCAAACAAAGCACTAACGGAAGGGAATAGATCTGAGCAATTCCCAAACAAGCTCATACCAGTGATGTGATACATAATGTTGGACCCTCTTTTTGACACATAGACCCCCGCCCTCCGAAACGATTGGATGAACAGGGCCTAACCCCTCATAAACCTAAACCCTGTAGCCTTAACTTAAAACCCTAATGCCTAAATCCTAAACCTTAACCTAGAAACCGTAAACCCGAACCGGCAACCTTAAAGCCTCGACAACGGCTACTCGGCCACCCACGGTTCTCAGGGCCCTGGGGATCGATCTGGGTTTCGCTAGGGCCTCAAAGTCAAAACAATTTGTAAGGGGGCCTGTGATTACCCGTGGTCCTGATCGAGGGGCCCTCACACTCACAATATAGGGGCTAAACCTTGAATCCTAAACCCTAAAACCTGAATCCTAAGCCCTAAGCCCTAAGTTGCAGAAGGATGACACATCCTCCACCCCCTGCTAAGCACTTCGCTGAGCTTTACTGCTAAAACCTTGAACCCCGAAGTCCAGGCTCTAATTAGGGTTTGGAGTTCAGGGTTTATAGGGTTTAGGGGCGATCCTTGCCTAAAAGTAACATTCAACCCCACAAAACCAACGTTTAAATTGGAAAGTTTTTTTCTTTTTACGCGGCCCGATTAGGGGGTTCCATGTTGGTTTGGTCCTTGAACTTTGAATGGGAACACAATCCTGGACCCTAGACCCTACTTGGAGGCCAATGGACTTATAGGGGTTACCCCAGATATAAGAAGGGTTATAATGCTAGTTATAAGTACTTACTAAGTCCCATGGGCCTCCAAGTAAACCCCAATCCCTGCACCTTGCACTCCACACCCTGATCCTGACTTACATGGTAACGCTGAACCCGAAGTCCGGCGTGATAGGCAGATTATATGGTGTCCGCGTGAAGGATGCAGAGGCAAGCATCTTCCGCTAAGACTTGTTTTAGGGTTTAGGGGCTTAGGGCTTAGGGTTGAGGGTAGAGGGTCCTCTTGTGGGAGTCCCGCGGTACGATATGTAAGTATATTCGCCTAGCTCCCCACATGAGCATGTCCTTGATACCCCAAACCCTAATCTTTGCACGCCCTGCATACCCCATGCCCCCGCTTTGAAGGGATCCCCAACTCTTGGAATCTGCCGGAGGGTTTAGGGTTTAGGGAGGCCTGAAAATGTCCTTAATACCCCTACTTGTAGCTTTCGGGACCAGTGATGCTGGGTCAACGTAGACATGCCAGCCTCAAGTGTGAGCAGCTTCTGTATTAGAGAAGAACTTGTAACAAGCGGTTAAGAGTTAGTGCTAGAAGCCCCAAAAAAACCAGGTGAATAATCAAACACTCCAAAAACAGATCCTCATGCCTGAAGTCCCAAACTGCAAATGCTCCACCTTACCGCTTTCCTACTAGGTTCCTGAGGACCCTCCCTGCAGCGGGTTTAGGCTGTAAGGCCTACAAGGATCAAACCAACCCCAAACGACCGTTTCAATTACTTACTGGTCGTTAGTAGGGAATATGGGGATATGATCTCTATATATCCCCTATACATTATATTCCCATGCTCCATACTAACCACCAAACAGATTATTACTTCAACAAATTCAACCAGAAAACCTGACCCCATTTGGCTGGAGGCTGAAGGGCCTTTAGCATGACATTTTGCCATATGGCAGCAGTTTAGGGTTTAGGCTTTAGGATCCAATGTTCACGTTCTGCTCGGGCCGGTTATGAGCAGAAGCTGGACCGGCGGGGCGACTGGCCTGTGTGTGGATTAAACCAAGCCCTAGATGCCAATCATTTAATATCTATAAGTTATACACACCCTATCTTAAACCTTCTGCCTTGAATCCCAGCGCTCAAGCCACAAACCGGCAGGGCTGGGTCCTGGAGCACGAGCGGAAGAACGGCTGGGCGCATGAGATTGAGCCGGAGAAGTCGGGTTCACAGTTGGGGTCTGGGTGTGATGTAAATTTTTGGGCTTTGGGGCTTTGCTTTACACACGTTCAGGGCGTTTGAGGGGAGCGCATGCGATTTGTTGTGGGGACCATGTGGAGTCCGTCACAATCGCATGCGGATTTATCCGGAAGGTACATGTGAATTTCCCTGGATTGGTGAACTTTTGTACTGCTGGTGCTTGTCTTGTCTACCGATGACTGCTGGAGGTTTACATTGCCTTGCATGGAGTGTGTGTGCGACTTCTAGGGTATATGCAAGGCTAGCAGGGGCATTTCATGCGGACTGTAGAGGCGAATCAAATTTGGATGATGTTGCTCCATGTTTAGAAGCTTGGTTCAGGAGTTCTGGGTTAGATTAACTGTTTGCTTGCTTGGTGTTTTGTCGTTTTCACTTTGCGATACTGTTGAGGGCCATTACCACGGATTTCAGGAAGCACAGGCAGGCTTTTCATCAGTTTAGGGCTGAGGGTGCCTTTTGCTTTGAGCTGAGGAGAGGAGGGGCTCCAGACATGCAACCACCTTGAGGGTTCTGGGTTTAGGGCGCCCTAAAACCCAATGCCTCAAAAAAACCAAGTCCTTTAAGCTCTATCATCGATTAGAAGATTTTGGTTATCCCAACCCCACTAGGACCTAGAGCTATCATACTGTTGATGGATGAAACCTTGCACCACCTGGGGGCCTTAAACTACTGCAATTCCTAGGACTTTAGGGACTTAAGTTGGTGCAAGATTTCCTCCATCAACAGTATCATTCTAAAAGGGCCCGAATTTGCAGTCTTGTGTTATTTTCCACTTTGCACTTACCCAAGCCCTCTGATGGCCTCATGACAGTCTCTGTATATGGAACACTAGCTGTCCATTTGTCATATTCTTTGCTTGGCGTCCCCTTGTCCGCCACGCGAGCTCGCCCTTGCAATTTGCGCAGTATCAGGTGCAAGTATCGTGTGTCTTCGAGCGCCCCTCGCGTCACACTCACCTTGGCAAAGAAGGACTGTGATCGCCGCATTTGAGGCTTGCATATTGGTGGTTGGTAGGGCTGCCGGAATGGATCCCAATAACAAGTAACCCTATGTAATCCTCAAGAAGGTAGGAGGTCATATGTGCTCTTCCATTTCCTGATGCCTGAACCTCCTGAAGCCCTAAAAGCTAAATCGCATAGATGGGCCTATGGTGGTTTCTTACCATGTCTTCATTTCCTGCCTACCATCCTCCACGCTAAGCCCTATGAAGCCTTCCAAGCCCAAATAACTAAACGCTGAACCCTGAACCCTAAACCCTAGACCCTAAACCCCATGTTCTAGCTTCGGATGAGACCAAAAAAAGCTTCGGATAGAGGAGAAATGGCACCCCCCTCCCCCCTTTCCCCCCCCCAAAAAAAAACACAACTTCTTCTTTATCCTTCCTTCATTCCCTCCTAACAACCATCAGAAATCCCTGAGCCGTTTAAATCACCAGAATCAATTTCATGTTCCAATTGCTTTTACATCTGCTTGGTCATCCTAGACATCACCCGTAAGCGTGAGTATGCCTGGCGGGTCAGGGGACTTAGTGAGGAATGGAAAGGAAAATGCCAATTGCTGTGTTGTTGGTGGTTTTTAAGGGGTCAGGGGGACTTAGTGAGCAGATTGAGAATGCGGATACCAAGGGTTGTTTAGTTTTTGAAGTACTGTAGAATCCTAAGCAACTAAGGGTCCCTAAGTCCTGCCCCTTTGGAACGCTTCGATAATATGTAAAATACATCCCCTCCAAGCCTTTTCTACCAATCTTGGCACTTACAATTTGCTTTCAATACTTTGAGAAGCGCTTGGAGGGTCAGGAGATTAGCAAGCATACTTGTACCCCTTCTAAGCCATATACTTAGCCCAGCTACCTCCATTATTATTATCCCCACTTACTAAGTCCCCCTGACACACCAAGTAAGCTTCCTGGAAATCCTCAGAAGCGGGACGTTCAGGAGAATTGCATGGAACATGAAATTGGAACAGGGGGTTTGGAGCATATACAGGGTCTCGGGTTGGGTAATAACAGGGCTTTGGTAACCCAAGCCCGCCAAATTCAGGATGTTATTGCAGTCATATTATCGTTCTAGATTCCTCGTTTCAGGGCTGGACTAACGAAAGTCCTAAAATCAATGTTTGGTTGGTTAGGAACGCTAGGAAGCATGCACCTATAGGCATTTAACTTCTTTACAATAAGAACCCCTGCCTCAATATTTAAGTGCTTGGGTTTAAATGCTTCCTAGTCCCCCTAAGTTGGGAAAGCAGGTTGTCGGATCCAACTGTTGAGCTCTCGCCTACAAGTTGCGATTTCCTTGGCCCGGAAGACGCCCAGTACCAGCCCTAAACCCTTGGTACCCAAAGGGTCCATGTAGGTACATGGTATATACTTAGGGCCCAAAGGGGTTCCCCTATACCTACTTTAAGGGCCAAGTATATACCATATAGCTACACGGACCCTTTGGGACAAAACTGCTTCCTAAACCTTCAACTCCCAACCCTAACCACGAACCCGGACTCCTGTACTCCGAGCCCTGACCCTGAATTCTGCAGGGCCTGCGAGGTTATCGAACTCTGACTCACCAATCGTTGTTTTTTTCTTTTATCATTGATGCCTCCTGCTAGGGATTGGGATTAAAGGTTTTACGGTTCAAGGTTTAGGATATGAGCTGCTGTCAGTATTTGGGTTCCCAACGGGCCATTATGTGTGGAAATGGGGTTCTTCTTGGTAGTTCAGTATAGTCCCTCATTTGCTCCTTAATAACGAACCCATGTCCATTAACTATCTGTGACGTATTGACTGTAGCTCATATATCGTTTCAGGTCTCAGGCTTTGGAGACAATCCTGGAGATTCGCCTACGGTCTCGTCTGGTTCCCTCTCTAAGCTCAAGCGCTACGTATGATATTCTACTACTCTGGGACGGAGGTACTGCCCTAAACCCTAAACCCAAAATACCGAACCGAGATGCAATTAAACCCATCGGTGGCAGGACGAAAAAGAGAAGTGGTACGAGCTCCGGAAGAAAGACATCAGAGCCTTGCCCCAACTACAATAGGGTTTAGGGTTCAGGGTTTGGGGCTTAGAGTTTAGGCAATACCTTAAGGGTCCAAGTAGCCAATCAAGAGCTACTTGGTGTTATGATGATAGTAACTGTAGCACAGGTCTTCGGGAGGTAGATGATCGTTACTCTGGGGCGCCAATACCTACAGTAGGCCAAATTCTATGAATTGTATGCAATTTGGGCTGGTGGAGTCTCAGCGTTATTGTTACGATAGGTACTCGTGCCTACGGGCTCACGTAGACCCTAGGCTCTAAACCTTAACTGTCTTAGGCGCCGAGGACTTAGAGGAAGAGACACTTGGTCAACCCTAAGCCCTAAACCCAAATGAGCTCCCGTACTGCTCCTGGCATCTGCGAATGTCCGAATTCCCCATCGTCGCTATACACAGAGAAGACTCCTCTTCTCGTGGGCGGTTGAGGAAGTGGGGCTTAGGGTGCTCCAGAAGGAGAACCCAAAGGGTCTATGTAGGTATATGGTATATACTTAGGGCCCCAAGGGGTCCCCATATACCTACTTTAAGGGCTAAGTATATACCAAAGAGTTACATGGACCCTTTGGAGAAGGCTGAAGAAAAAGCAGCCGCCCTTAGGGCTCAGCGTTTTTTTGTTAAAGCTCTCCGGGTTGAGGGTCCAACCGTAAACCCTACTTGGAAGGTCAGGGGGACTTAGTAACTAGGTTAATAGTGGGGATAATTAGGGTTACTATATGGGTTATAAGTTATAGGGGTTTATTAACCTACTTACTAAGTCCCCCTGAACCTCCAAGTAAACCTTATGCGGCGTAGGGCTAAGGTCTTCATCCCAAACTTTTAAGCCCGTAGTCCTGAAAGAGCCAAGGGTCTACCTTCTGATGACCCGATGGCTACTGAGATCGCACAAATATGAGCCACAAAGGCTTAGGGTTTAGGAGGTTTAGGGCTCAGAATGTTAAGGTTAAAGGGCTTCGGGGTGTAGAGTTTAGGGCCTACAGACTATGGATTTGGGCCCAGAAGTTTGGGTTTGGTGTGCTAGGGGTCACTAATATAACCCCTTATCCAAACCCGAAACGCTATATAATCGCATTATAGTAGTTTCCATTTTCATTTCCATTATCCCAATATTACCCCAATATAACCCCTCATCCATAAACCCCAGGTCCTCCTTTAGCAGTCTATAGTCCAATTGAGGGCTATATATAACCATATTATGATTATTATCCAACTGTTACTAAGTGGGGGCAGTACCCAAGATTTGGGCCTAGAAGTTTGGGTTTGGGGTGCGGGGGTCACTTGTACAGCATGGAGGGCACCTCCGAGGACTCACGCTGGACGGCTTGGATTGGTTCTACGAGATTGGAGCATTGAGTTTAGGGCTATTTAGGTTTTTGGATTTAAGGGTTTAGTGTTAAGGATTTTAGGGTTTAGGGTTAAGGATTTAGGATTCAGGGTTTGTGGTTAAGGATTTAGCTTTTAGGGTTAAGGATTTTAGGGTTTAGAGTCAAGGATTAAGGGTTTAGGGTTGAGGATTTAGGGTTTAGGGTTAAGGATTTAGGGCTTAGGGTTAAGGGTGACGTGAGGGTTGAGGCACTTTTTGCCCCTATCCTCCAAAGGAAAATGTGCAATACCCTTGTTTGAAAGCTTCACGATATTTGTCTCAGAGCTGGAACCCCCTCAAGCCCTAAACCTAAACCCAAAACCCTAAACCTTAAACCTAAACCCTTAACCCTAAACCTAAACAAAAATCTAAACCCTAAACCCAACCCTTAACCCTAAACCTAAACAAAAACCCTAAACCCTAAACCCTAAACCTTAACCTACACCCTAAACCCTAAGCCTAAACCCTAAAACTACACCCTAAACCTTGAACCTAAACCCTAAACCTAAACCCTAAACCCCAAGCCTAAACCCTAAACCTACACCCTAGATGCTAAGCCGCTTTTCTAGCAAGACCCGAGAGGCTGCTCTGGAAGGTTTTAAGCTTCTAGGTACCCCAGTGGTAACGCGGTTAAGGGTTTGGGGTTTAGGGTTTAGGGTTTCCCTTTTTATCTTGGGTTCTCCTTACCAAAGCTGAATATTAGGAAAAAGGGTACCCTTGTTATTAGGGTGTTACTGGGGAACCTATGCTAAGGGAAAGCTCACAATGCGGTACCTGGCTTTAAACTTACGATTCCTTAAGGGTTCTACCAGGGCCCCCATAGTAGGTAAAGTAATAACCCGATCCCCCAAATAAGGCCATTGTTCTACACACATTTGTTATTCTTCAGGTATTTATTATCACTTTACATCCCCATACAGCCCTAAACCCTGACCCCTATACCCTACGGAAACCATATTTCACGGTACAACCAGACCCCACTCCATTGTCTCATGCTGGTCAGGATCCTGCACGCCTCAGGGTTTAGGCTTTAGGCTTTAGGATTTCAGGTTTAGGGTTCAGGGTTTAGGCTTTAGGCTTTAGGATTTCAGGTTTAGGGTTTAGGGTTGAGGGTGCTGAAGCCCTAAGTCAGACCCCCTCCTCCAGTAGCAAGAGCCTTCACACCTCTGAGAATGAATCTGCCCAAACGAGCGCAAAGTACATGATGAGGAATACCATTTGGGCGTAGAGAACTGATGGTGTAGCTTACGCTAGCTGCTCAGTCTTACCCCCAACCCTTGACCCTCAACCTTGAATCCTAAGCCCCAATAAAAGGCTGTATTTACACGCAGGATTTCCAGCGACAGGTCGGAATCTCCTAACTTTCACCAGAAGGCTTGAAGCCTGGACACAGCCCTGGGTTAAATGGTTTAGGGCCTGGGGTGCAGGGTTTGCGGCTACAAATTTAAGGCTTGATCTGACATTTGAGCCACCCTTTCCTGTTGTGGGTGCACAATGAATCAGTTTCTAAAGAGAAACGAATAAAGACTTAAAAAAAGCCAGTTGCCCGTCGGAGTATGTTGCCACACCACAGAAACATGAATATAAGCAAAACCCCATAATATGAGAGGTCCCTCCTAAAACCCTGGAGACCCAGTAGTAGTGACTATAAGGGATAGTGGTGATTATATTCCGTCCTCTTATATTCCTATTACACCACTATTACAGGGTGGAGGGTCCACCTTACTTGATAGGTCAATCTAGGCCCATGTCAGTTTGGCTTTTCTTTGGCATGTACATCAATGCAACCTCAGAAGGTGGGGTGAAGGTAGGTGGGTTGATCGCCTCTATATATATATATATACGCACACTATATTGGGGCTTGCTTCCTACCCCCCACCTTCCTCTCCCCATTTGTTCAGCTCTGTGAACATCGCGTGCAACTACATCTCAGAATGCAAGGATCCCCCCTACTTGGAGGGTCAGGGGGATATAGTAGGTTTATCACCCGTATAACCCATATAGTAACCCTGAATATCCCCATTTTCAACCTTCTTACGAATTTCCCCTTGCTCTCCAAGTAAGCCCTATAAACCTTGAACTGTAAGCCCGAACAGGACCTTTCTGTGCCAGATGCCATGTATTGGCAACATTCGCATATGCGTTTAAAATTTGGAGTTTACTGGTTTACCTGTGAGCCCCGTACCCTACATGTTTCATGTTCTGTGCCTGCTACATATTCAGAGGGTACCTGTTACTAAACTAGTTCTGGCTACACATAGGGGGGTGCCGAGTCATGAGACAGCCATTGATGCTTGTTTTCTTGCTGGCTCCTTTAAGGATGCTGTGGTGGGTGCGTAAAGTGTTGACGCTCCAAGATCAAGTAGATCCTTAGGGGCTCCAAATTTTAGGGTCCTTCCTTAGGCTCAAAATCTATAAGTAACATTCACCTTGGGCCGCAGAGTCTGTAGATACTACCTACATCGGGCCTTGAAAATAAAGTCTATGAATACTACTTGCATTGGGTAATTTGGATCCCTAGGGCTTGGCATAATTCCCTTTAAAGGCTTGCGGTCCAACCCTAAACCCGAAACCCTAAACCCCGTACCCTAAACCCTAAACCCCAAACCCTCAAGGAAGCCGCCCTCCAAGAAGTTTTAAAGTCCGGGTTGCAGGCCTCCGCCACAGAGAGACCATTCACAGAAAGCTTGCTTTGACCTAAAAAAGCAGGCTTTATAGAGTTTAAGGTCTAGGGGATTGCATATCTTGCCCGACACAAGCTTCGGCGGCTAGGCAGCTAGGCCTGCCTGTAACCTGGGCTTACTGGGAGGTTCAGGTTTTTTGGTAGTCTTGTTAGCATCCGCACTTGTTTACAGCAATATCTTGAAGTAGCATCCTTGTCAAGGCTGTTTGGACTCGATGTTGAGTTTGCCATCATAAACCAGTAGTTCGAACATGTCTGGACCCTCATACCCCGCCTCCTTTTTTCCTCGAACGTGTCTGAACCCTCATACCCGCCTCCTTTTTTTGGAAGCGTTGCTAACTTTGTATACAGAATTAGAATCTACTGGCCATGAAGTCAAGTACGCTGAAAACAGGGTAGTGTACAAGGTCTGGGTAATGGCGCAGTTGACATGATAATGGCAAGAGCGCGGATGCCTTTACAGAGTGAGAGCTGTAGTCATGGTTCTAGCGGCGCTTTGGTTCACATGACAATGGTGGTGCAACCACCTAGACCCTAAACCCTAAACCCTAAATCCCAAACCCTAAATCCTAAACCCTAAATCCTAAACCCTAATTCCTAAATCCTAAACATGACAGGAACAGTGGCAGTTCAATTCTCAGAGCAAAGACGTTCAGGATCGACTCATCCCCCCGCTTCCACAATTTAGGGTTTAGGGCTCCGTCCCCAGCAACAAAAAGAGTTACCTGAACCCCAAAAGTATGTAAAATAATGGCCTTTATGGCTATTATTAAGGGTTTAGGGCTACAATTTTACCTACTTTTGGGGCCCAGGTATGGATTACCATTAGATATTGGAGAGTCATTTTGATTGTAACAAGAAGAGCTATAGATTACCATTAGATTTTGGTGCTTCATTTTGATTGCTAGAAGGCTTCTGGGAGCTTGTTATTCGGGGGAGAGGGCTGGGGCCTGGCAGCACAGCATTTCGCCTCCGGTGTTTCTGCAGACATCTGTTGTCCACAGCTGCAGAGTCCGCTTCGTGAACGGCAACAAACCATGCATCAGCAGCCATCATGTCACGGAACACTTCCAGAACTAGACACCCATCACTCCAGGATAGCAGGCATGGCCCAGACATTGAGTGGAGAGCGTAGGCACAGAGGAAACCCTTGGGCGCCATGTACGTTCAGAACCATTCGCAATCCCAAGCCCGGCCTGGGTAGCTGGACGGTATTTAGGGAGGGGTATACGAAGGTTAGCGTTTTAGACTATAGTAGTTTCCCTTTTCTTTTCCATTATCCCTATATAACACAAACACTTAACCATAAACCATATATAACCCCATTATAGTAGTTACCATTTTCTTTTCCATGATCTCAATATAACTCCAAGTTTGGAGTTTGGGGATTTTGATCCTGTTGGGCTTGGGGTGCAGGGGTTCAGGGTTTAGGGTTTAGGGAGGGGTTCAGTGTTGTTCTGGCTCAGGGCGCCGGAGCTTTGTCAAAGCACGTGTCCTGTCTTGCAGAGGAATCTCTGAACACGTTTGTGCACATGTGAGTAATACTTAATTGAAGGTTGATCAAAACAAAACAGACAAGAAGTCAGAATTAGCGTTTTCAATTAGCGTTTTCCATTTTCTGGCTTTTGTCATGTTCATATGACTTGCATTGGTTTCTGGGGCTACTGTGCGGCCGCAGATAATACAGGATGTGATTGGAACCCAATTGGCCCTTATCATTCATCAAAGCAAACGAAGTTTCCCCTGAAAATTAAGTCCCCAAGCTGTTGTCATCAGATGGAGGACGTTGCTGGCTATTAGGTGACCCGATCTTTGGGCACATAGGGTGTCCTTGCTATGCCTCAGGTATGTCGTTGTGCGCTCTGGTGTTCAGACGCCAGTATCTTGGAATGTTCGAGGAAGGTTTTGCTTTGCTGATAGGGTTTGTTTAGGGCAAAGGGGCTACGTAGGCATTGAAGCATACGCTGCTAGCCAGGTTTCGATCAGGGCTTAGATTTAGGATTAGTAAGCATCTTTCCACAACCGAAAGCGTTACTGGGACGCAGTGTCCTAGTCTGTTTCATGCAAAATCCACCCAGGGAACCTCCTATCCTCAAGCCCGGCAACTCTAACCGGAATTTTTGGCCAAGTTCAAACGCACAGTGTGGTCAAAGCACGCGAGTAAGGACAGCCCGGGACCCTAAACCTTGAACCCTGCAACCTAAAACCCTGAACCCCGAACCCGGGACCCTAAATCCCTCAACCTTAAACCGTTCAGCCTAAAACCATCTAAAACCGTAAAACATCCTTAACTCCTTAACCTTAAGTCCTGCGCCCTAAAACCACGAACGCCAAGCCCTAAACCTTAACCCCTGCATCCTAAGCCTGTTTAAGGCTTTGCTATTACTGTTACTGGTACTAGGGACTTATACCATTATTATTGTTCATAGTAAATAGTACCCTAAAAATCCTGAGGTTGCAGGAGCCTCGGGGTATTTCCCGGCTCAAGCGCCGGTCCCAGGACCGGTACCCATGGTTCCAGTCCAGGCCCCTATGCAGGCAGGGTTTCGGGCTAAGGGTTTAGGGTTTGGGGTCGGAGACGGGGGGCTTTATGAACTCCAGTCTAAACTCCTAGTATCCCCCTTAGCAACCCCTATAATACTCCCTATATATTCCCCTATATAGCCCCCATTTAAGGAGTTTAGACTACAGCCCCTCTAGGGTTTTAGGGGCTTAGGGGTTTGGCGCAGCGTGTCTCAGAGTCAGGTCGTTTCTCTTTTTTGAGAAGTATCAGGGTTTTCAGGGCTTAGGGCTTAGGGTTTAGGCTTTACCTAAACCCCCAAAGTATGTAAAATAATAGCCCTAAAGCCCTAATAACAGCCATAAAGGCCATTATTTTACATACTTTTGGGGTCCAGGTAGGCTTTAGGGTTTAGGGTTTATGTTCCTTCAGACGCCCGAGGGATGTATCAGGAATGAGGCCTCCATGGTTCCGCCAGGTGTGAGTATCATTCTGGGTTGCTGTTAAGGAGCTTAAATTAAGTTACTATATTGGGGAGACCCTACTATTTACTATATATATATATATACACCCATCATAGCAACTTAGTTTCATAGGTCCTTGAAAGCAACCCAACATTTGAGACACTCCTGTAGCTCAAGATCTCGAAGGCGTTCAGGGTTTCTTGAGATGTCCACTCTTATCAGCTTCGGACTTACGTGGGCCGCCACAGTATGTAGAATAGCATATGGCCTGTACTAGCTCTACGGGTTTTCGGCCAATATTTCACCTACTTTTGATGTCCACTTTAAGATCTAGTGTTTCAGGTCTCTGGCCCACACTAGAGGCCGTGCAGCTTGGGCTAAGGGAACCTGGCGGCGTTGCAGTAGCCGGTCAGGTTAGGGTTCAACCTTTTGGGTTCAGAGTTTGGGGTCTTAGGATAGGAAGTTCTCGTATTTGGAGCCCCTCCTCATAGACCTGAAAAAAGTTACGCGTACAAGGAATCTAGGACCATATTAATTGGTAATTGTTAGGCCCCTGTGTTTTTGTTGCATACCTATGACCCCATTCATACACGCTCCGGAAAAAACCTTTCACACCTGGAAACAACAACCACCCCCAAACACCATTTGGCAGGCGAATTACGAAACAGTGTTGTTGTCCAGACTAATAGCCATATATGAGCCAGAGTCTACATTCCTCACCTGAACCCCGCGGCCCTACCGTGACTGCCCAAACCCGAAGCCCTCAAACCCCAACTCCCCCCGACCCACGGAAACCGCTATATCGCTATATCACATAGGGTTCTACAGGCAGGGGTATAGTGTTACCCAAATACTGGAAAATCAAACGGGAAAGAAGACAAAAGAAGATGGAACAAACCCGAAACCCTAAACCCTCAACTGGGTTTGTAGGAATCGTTCGGTGAAGCTGAAGCCCCTACCCCAACCCGCCAAGTCCTACACCCTCTTTAGGATTTAGGGTTTAAGGTTTAGGGTTTTGGGCTCAGGATTTAGGTTTAGGGTTCAGGGTCTGATGTTTGGGGCTTAGGGTTTGGGTTTCAGGGTTTAAGGTAAACCTTGCGCCGTGCGAGTTTTCAGGTTCGACCTGTGATGCGACCAACTCCTGTGGTCGCACCCGGAAGCCGCGTGCTGAATGGCTATGTCATGGGTTCCCCTAATACCCCCCCTCTTTGGAATCCCCCCTGGATTCCCCTTGAACTAAATTTTTAATTAGGCCTAATTTTCACCTTAATTACTTGCGGGGAACTTAGCGGGGGTAGTATTGAGGGGGTAGTAGGTGAACCCATAACTATGGGAGCTACGGACTAAAGTTAGCTTGGCGCGGGAACTTATAAGCTGGATCAATGCTAGGGATCCTTTATGTACTTTTTGGAGTATGGGGTTTCTTATACTTCTGTAAAAAAGCATCCCTTTTTCTTCCTAGGGTAATGTGGGCTACGTAAGGGGATGTGTAGGGGGCTTAGAGGGAACCTGTAAGGAATATAACCCTAAACCCTAAAACCTAAACCCTAAACCCTAAAACCTAAACCCTAAACCCTAAAACCTAAACCCTAAACCCTAAAACCTATATAGTATAAGTTTAGTCCCGAACTCGCTCACGTGCTTGGATCTCCTATCCCCGTAGGAATCATGTCGGTTTTTTTAATTCTAGCATAAATCCAAGGAACTGTTGAACACAAGCATTGCTCGAGGTTTATACAAAGCAAATCATCAGGGTGCTACAGAAAGAAAATCCTTCAGATTGCATGTGATGGTTGCATTTGTTTTGCATTCGGTGTTCGCATTTGTGTACCCAAAATGTTGATTGCAAAGCTACTTGCAAAATGTGGAGAACGCGCCAAACAAGCAACCCCGGACGCAACCAACTTTCCAGACGCAACATCCACATGCAACAGCATGCAATATTTAACGCAACCAAAAGCACGCAGCTATCTTATGAAAAGGTTCTGTAGCTCTAACGAGCTTATATTTGAGGAGTAAGATTTAGCAGGGATACAGTGTTTACTGTAACTAGGTTATTTATCATTGTGCGTCTACCCGGACCTCTCGAAAGTCCTGCTAATTTTAGGGAGTTAGGGTTTTAGGGCTTTCAGGTGTGAGGGTTTTATGGTTGAGGGTGCTATTTCGTGACCTCGACTTTTAGAAACGCCCTTAGGGCTTAGGGTTAAGAGCCACTTAAAAGGCTTGATGCCGTTTCAGGCAGTCCGAGCTATTTGGGCATGCTACATTCTCCCCGGAAACACTGCTCAGGGCTTGGGTTTATGTGCTGTCAAGGAACTGAAAGTGTGTTGCTCTTACAAGGAAGCCTTATTTTCTGCTGTATACACATATGATGGCAACACCTTTTTGTGTGTGTGTCTCAATAGCAATGAGAAAAAAACGCCTCCTCTTAGACCACTGTACTGGAAAAGGGGTTTCATAGTATTCTATGTTGATGGAGGGGAGGGTAGGATTTGGGACTTTGGCATTATTTCCCAAACATGCAGAGACCCTAAACCTTAAATAGTAGTTTCCATTTTCTTTTCCATTATCCCTATACAACCCCTATATAACCCCTTAACCCCTATACAACCCCTATATAGCCTGGAAAGACGTTTCCACCACCCACCAGTCTCAATCGTGAGCCCTTCATCCTACACCTTTTTTCCCCGTCAGAAGCCTGGGGTCTAGGGGCTTAGGGGCTTTGGGCTTGGGTTGGGGTAGTAAGGTTATCCTAAACCCTGAATCCCTAAATACCTAACCCCTAATCCTGGGCAAGGCCCCCACATTGCACGGAACGGTTCCCTCATTGCGGTGTCCGGCTCCTTCGCGGCGGCGCCCGTGGTGCATGTGCCAGTGCAGAGCCCACCGCTCCAGGCTTACCGCGCCCTGGATTCTGAAGTTAAGGGATAGATAGGGGTTATATAAGGGTTACGGGGTTATATAGGGGTGATTCAAGGATAATGGAAAACAACATGGGAACAACAATTTAGGGTTCAGGGTTCAGGGTTTAAAACGTGTTTTTTTGTAGAAATGATGAGCCCCCTGTTGGGGTCTCGGCAAGACGGCAAGCAGAAGCGTTACATACGGACACGTACACCCGCACATACATGTGCGCATAAGCATTTATATTTACAGATTATATCTATTATATATGTACACAAACACCCGCACCTTGGGAGGTAAGAGTGTGAAAGGCTAATGCTAACCAGGCGGATCCCACGACCCTACAATCAGACATATTGCCATACACAAAC
Organism: Symbiodinium pilosum; assembly: GCA_905231905.1. Lineage (NCBI taxonomy): Eukaryota > Dinophyceae > Suessiales > Symbiodiniaceae > Symbiodinium > Symbiodinium pilosum. The sequence continues at coordinate 91,650 of CAJNIZ010000226.1, read as the reverse complement.
ACACACAGACATATATATATATATACACGCACACATACACACCGATATATTTATGTATACATCTTGTCCCATGCCTGCACCACACCTATCATTCCCCATGCCCCTCGAAATTCTCAATTCCCTATAAACCCTAGACCTCTACTGTAAACCTGAAACCCTAAATCGCGGAATATGTCCAAAAACCTGAACTTTCGGCCTGCGACCCCTCTTCTCAATTGAGCTAGAGTCTAAACTGAAGGGCAGTGGGTGAGGGATCGTAGTAGATATTTCGGTGGTGATATACAGTAGGGAGTATGAGATCCCCCACTCCCTTAAGCACCAGTAACGCACGGATCCTCCAAAAGGCGCGCAGATGTTTGGCTTGAACGAGGCCCTAAACTTTGAAACCCTAAATAGTAGTTTCCCTTTCCCCTATATCGCCCCTATATAACACCTCAACCCAAAATGTAACCCCTATACATCCCTTAACTTCAGGTGTCGTGCGACAGTCTTCACTCGTTCAGCCAGCACCTTCTCAAGAAGCACTGGCGAAACTCACTGATCTCCTGGCCAATGAGACACTAGGACACACATGTAGTCCCCTTTAAGTAGATAGAATATGGGGTCTATGGGGATCTTATTATAATATAGGGGGCCTTTAAAGGGGCTATAGGGATATTTAGGGGGTTCCCGAAAATTAGGAGTACTTTTTTGAGGGTCCCGATAACAAGGATTATGGTATATAGGGTTGGGGCCCCCTTAGTTTGGGGAACCTACCATATTTCCCAAAAAACAGTTGATGTTTTTGCATGTTTTTGAAGATCAAATAATATTTCAAGGATTCTTGCATCATGGAACCTAGAGGCTTCATATAGTGGGCTCCAGCTCCAGCTCAAACACCGTGATTGGAGTTGGAATCATTAGAGGCCCTTCAGGAGCTTCATGCCGGGTGATATGCAGTTCGGGGCTGAGGCTTGAAATGTCTGAGTTGTCTTCAGTGGATTGGGGGATTAGGGTTTGGGGATACCTGTCCAGGCTGTCGTGCTTAAGGGATTCGTGGGTGGGTATCTTAGATACGGATAGGCCTCGATCATCCGGGATGGACAGCATGTTGAGCGACCGGCTCCCCTTGACGGAGTTGCCTTCGAGCGCAAAAGACATACATATGCAGTGTCTTTGTCTTTTAAGGGAGGGTTTTCAGGAAAGCCCTAGCCCCTAGACCATACAAGCCCCAAAACCCTAAATCCTAAACTCAGCTCAATCAGCGCAACCATTTGGTCTTGCGTGCTTTACTTTGCAGCGGCTCAACTTGCAACAGTGAAGCAAGCGCCTACAGGATGCGGGCTACTTGCAGGGTCAGGGGGACTTAGTAAGTAAATTATTGGGTACTTGGACCCTAAACCCTAAACCCGATATACCCCTATATATCCCTATATACCCCTATTATATCCCCTTTAAAGGGACCTAACTTAGGTATTAGCTTTATGGGTTTACGGGTTTAGGGTTAATAAACCCTATAACCCAAATAGTAACCCTACTTATCCCCGTTATTAACCTGCTTCTTGTGCCCCCCTGACCCTCCAACTAGTTTCCGCATTTCATCAACTGAGCTACTGTCAATATTTAGGCGTACCAAAGGACCATTGCAGGTGGACATAGGGTCCGTTTTGTCAGTTTATGTAGCTCATATATTCCCTAGCAGTCATGCAACTACTCATGACAGCGATGGTACTGTGGAAAGCAAGCCTCATTTTTTTAAAGCCCTGGGTTTAGGGCTTAGTTTTTAGGAGAATGGCTTTTTGGGGCTGTTCTTATGGCTTTGAGCCACCCTTTACCTGCTGAGTTGAGCGTGGAGGGTCTAGGTCCAAGCAACAAACCCTAAACCCTACCTAAACCCCCAAAGTAGGTAAAATAATGGCCCAAAACCCCTAAATATAGCCCAAAAGGCAGTTATTCTACATACTTTGGGGGTCCAGGTAATTGCAAAGCCACCCTCCAAGCTGCCTGCTGCTTTCATGAGTTCCCCTACTACCACCCCTAGGTTCACCCTTAGTTAACCTTAATTAGGCCTAGCTATCCCTAAATAACTTTAATTAAGGGGGGAACCTAGGGGGGGTAGTATAGAGGGGGGTAGTAGGGGAACCCATGATGCTTGCATTCTGAGGAACAACATCGAGAAGTTATTGTTCGGACACTTCCGCAAGTACCTTGGGTTTACGGGCCTCGGGTCGAAGGGGTTTAGGGTTTTAAAGGATATGTAACATGCAATTCTTTAGGGCCTTCTTGGTAGCCCTTAACCCCCCTAAATAGGATCACCTTATCATGTAATTATAGTAGGGTTCTAATTCTGGAGTAGATTTGAAGAATCTTCTTGCTATTGGGACTCAGAGGTTAGAGCTTGGCCGGCCTAAGCTAAGCCCCAAGCCCTCAGCGCAAGTAGCCTCAACACGGTTCAGGGCTTAGGGTGGAGGATCAGGGGCACTTAAAAGTATACATAATGATACCAGTTGACCAGTTAAAACCTGTTTGACGCTACTTTCTGAGACCCTCGAAGTCGCTTGGCGTAGATGGGGCCCAAATTAATTCATCCGCAAGAACCTCTCATGGGGGATCCAAAAAGCCCAAAGCACGCACTCATCCCCTCGCCCCTCAAGATTAAAAGCCCCCAGCCCCCTTGGCATTAAATGTATCCATTGCGGTCTAGTAGAAATTAGTAGGTGGAGGGGATTCTTCCTTAGATCTTTAAACCCTAAACCCTGTTGACTATTGGTCCTCTGAAATCCCTTCTTGCCTACTAAGCCCCCTAGTAAGTAACACTTTAAGTCAACTCCTAAGCGGTTTAAGTCCGCCATATTCTCTGAGCCCTAATCAAAGGCACCATGCTGTGAAACTCCTAGGTATTCGGATGCCAAGGGCAAGATGTCGCAAGTGCAAGCACGAAGTTTCCTCACCAGCCTTTCAGCGACCTTGGGCTTCGTACATCCGGAGCAGGCAGAGGGGCCAGAGGGCTCAATACGCTTGATTCAGGAATATGCTCTGAACCATATCAGGAACCCCATCATGATCTAAGGTATGATCCTGGGCTTTATGCCCGAAAAACCTTATAAGACGCCCCCGAAACATTGTAAGTCACCCCCAAGGCTTGATAGGCATAGACCAAGATAAACCCTTAACTGGATCAATGTTAAGGATCCTTTATACTTTTTGGAGCATGGGATTCCTTATTTCCTTATATTCATGTAAAAAGGGTCCTTTTTTCTTCCTGGGGTAATGTGGGCTAAGTTAAAAGTCATTGATTAAGGACTCTTGGGCTCCTTGGAAGGGAAAGGCGGGGGTTGTGCTGAAAAACCCTATAGTCCCCCTTAAGTAGATCGAATATGAGGTAGATGGGAGTCTTATGACAATATACCCAAAGCCACATTTTATCTACTTAAGGGGGACTATAAACCCTAAAACCTTCCCTGATTCCCTGTTTTGGGTTGGCCCTAAACCCTAAACCAGCTGTTGCTTTGGTGCCTGCAGTTTTGTGGTTTAGGGTTTAGGGTTTAGGGACTCATCGGACCTTTCTGAGTTTTTCAGGCCAGTGATTTCCATAGACTCCCCTCTACACGCAGCACAAGTTCATTACTGTCTCGACTCCAATGACTCTAATTATAATTATCGTCCCCTTAAATAGATAGGATATGGGGTATATGGGGATCTTACTATAATATACCCAAAGCCATATTCTATCTACTCGAGGGGGAACATATGACTACGTACCCCAGCGGTACCCTTTTTACCTTTTATTTTGGGCTTGCTTTTTTTTTAAAGCTGAGCAGTTAGGAAAAAGGGTGCTCTACGTCTTCTTTCTACGCATGGGACTGAGAACTGGAAGACGATTTAGTACCACCTCAAACCCCCAAACTTTGGACACTAGAAATTTCATACGGAAGTAGATTCCTTGTTTTGAGGATTCGGGGTTGCCAACATGCTCGAGCCCTTTGGTCACAAAATTGCCTGGTTTCCCAAACACTAAACCCCAAACCCTAAAACCCAAACGCTAAAACCTAAACCCTAAACCCCAAACCCTAAACACTCCTTGACAGATCCTGGGAGACGTTGAACAGATGTTTTGGCGGTTCGACTTCAGCGGGGACGGCGATCCTGGGATGTTGGTTTAGAGATTTGGGTTTGGGGCTTAGGATGTGGGAGCTTCCAGCCGTGAGTGGTCCCGTGTTTGAGGGTCCCCATATTTACTGGAGCGTAGTAGGGCATATGGGAATGTAACCCCTATGTCGCCCTATATAATATATTTCCTTATTCCTTATACTACTAACCCCAGTAAACATATTGAGACGTGTGGGTCTATGATGCAGATCCTCCATTTGTGGAAAGACCACCCAAAATGTCAGCGTATCGAAAGTGCGGATCCCTGTCTGTCGCCCTTATCATTACGGAAGTTGTTTTAATGCCAGCAGGGATACAAAGGAGGAAACGTGAGTTTGAGAGGCGGGTCATGCAACTTGGGCTCCAGGCTGTATGGGCCGTATGGGTGTGGTGTAGGGGTTGGGGCTCAAGCGCTTAAGGTCTCTTAACATACCAGGTGACTTATGAAGCCCAGGAGCTGGAGGATGTCTCCAGACCCTAGGAGAGTTCAATCTTTCGCACGCAGAGTACATCAACTCTCACATCAGGAGGTTGACTATGGTTCATGTAGGTATCTAGTGCTATGCAATGCTATGCATCGCCACATCATGCGTGGCTATGTTGGGTGAGAATGGGCCTCATAGTCGTTCCCTCGGGCTCCAGTTACCTAGAACGGGTTCTGGGTTCTTTTTTCCTTGTAGTTACATAGCCTAGTCACCTACTACTTGAGCCCTGGACTAAAATCTAGTACATTCCTTAAGAGGTCCCCCTTAAAAGCGTATATATTCTTGTATAGGTTCCCCCCTGACCTAACTTTAGTCCCTAGCTCGTTTAGGTAGCTGGGAGCCCTGAGGAGTTCTTCATGGGACGGTTGCACGTTGTGGCCAAGGCAGGTTCCATGTCCTAAACCCTAAACCCTAAACCAACCAACCAACCAACCAACCAAGCAACCAACCTAAACCCAAAACCCTAAACTAGCAATCCGTAAAACCTGCCTCCTCTTGCTATTAATGAGAGTGAGGCCCAGGGCTGGCGCACCGAGAGCCGGGATCATACAGTTTTCATGGCCCCATACTACAGTAAGTTCCCTAGACCTTATACATTCCCAAGAGCCTCATAATTTCATAGATCCAAACCCGAAACCCTTAACCCCCCAAATCCTAAAACCTAAGCCCTTAAACCTTAAACCCTGAACCCTAAACCCCTAAACAACCCTAAACCCCTAAACAACCCTAAACCCTAAACCTGAACCCTACACCCTAAACCCTAAGCCCTATATCCTAAACCTTAAACCTGAACCCACACGAGTCATCTGAGCCTAAACCCCAAACCCTAAAACCTAAGCCCTTAAACCTTAAACCCTGACCCCACACACCCTAAACCCTAAACCCTAAGCCTTCAGCCGCATCTGAGGAGCTGGATGAGCTTGAGGCGCTCCAATTGGTGAAGTTCGTCCTGCGGAGGCTGGGTTCACGCTGGGGCCCTTAGGGGTCCCAGGTTTTGTGGTTTAGCAGGGTTAAGGTTTAGGCTTGAGGATTTGGGGCGATGGTTTTTTTGGACGAGGGATTAAGGCATTTGAAGTTGAAGAGATGAAGGCGTTTGAGGTTCAGAGCTTTGAGTTTAGAGGGGGCTCAGGGTTTGGGTTTTTAGGGTGTCCTTGTGTTACTGCAATAAAAGGATCTTTTGCATAACAGAGAAGAAAATGGAAACTGGGATTACATAGAGTGTTTATCGGGTTCGTCCTCCGGAGGTTAAACCCTAAACCCTAAACCCTACCCAGACCCTCCAATGTAGTACTTTTTTGGTAGTCTTAATAAGAATCCTAACGAAAAGACACACCCCAAAAGGAATTACATTGGAGGGTCTAGGTAAACTCTACGCCTAATCCCCTAAACCCTAAACCCTATATAACCCAAGATGATATTTTCTATGTTATTTTTCATTATTCCTAGACACTCAACCCTGAACCCTAAACCCTATGTAAGGACTTGAGGTTGAGGATTCAGGGTTCGGGGATTAGCTACAGCACAAATACTCACCGCTGCGCAAGCCCTGCTCCATTTCATGTTCAATATCCTTTTCCATTTGAGCCATAGTCTCAGCTCCTTAAAGTGGGATTATCTAGGGGAGTTTAGACAATGGCTCATACCCATTTAAGAGTCCGTTTTTGGGTAATTAGTTGGCTTCTTCGTTTTGATTCTTCAGCCTCGAGTGAATGTAGGGTCAAACAATCCCCTCCCCCTTATATTAACCACCCAGAAAATGATATTCCCGATCCTATATATTGTAATATATCACAATGGGAATAATATTTGATATGTGGGGGGGAGTGTTTTAAGGTTAGCGGGAGGGTCAAAAACTAGTTGCAGCCCTAAGCGCTCATACCCTACACCCGACACACTAAATCCAAAATCCTAAGCCCTAAACCCTAAATCCTCAACCATAATTCCTATGATATACCTAGATAGAACTTCCAAATGAGCAGTGTTTTCTTTTGGGAGCTCTATCTGCATATAAGTATATACATATATGCATACATATATGCATGCATACATGCATACATGCATACATGCATACATGCGTACCTACCTACCTACCTACCTACCTACCTACCTACAGACAGACAGACAGACATACATACATACATACATACATACATACACACACACATACATACATACATACATACATACATACGTACATACGTACGTACATACGTAC
>CAJNIZ010000226.1:52825-76098 GCA_905231905.1 Symbiodinium pilosum | reverse complement strand
GTTTGGGGGTTTAGGATTTGGGGTCGGTCCTGGGGATCAGAATCCAAGCCTTGATTGGAATCTTTGGAGATACATGTCAGAATCATCCATGTATACCTTATACAGACCCGCACAACCTCCTTTCAATCCCTCATATATCTGTGCAGCCCACAGGCGTCAGGAGTGCGTCCCTGAGGGTCGCTGTTTCGGGAACCTGCGCTACGTTATCGTTCAAACCCTAAACCGTAAACCCTGAACCTGAAATCCTAAACCCTCAACTCTAAAAACCCTTAACCCTAAACAGCTCAGGGCTGAAAAGCTCTTGGCTTGAAGGCTGGTATGGCCTCTGGAGTATCCCAAGCGCCCATGATTATAGCGCATATAATCCCGCCCCCCAAAAATTAAACCCCCCACCTCCCAAATGTTACATACTTCCCGTTGCGGTAGATGAAAGAATGTTAGGAGTATTTTATATTGGGGCGGGGGGGCGGGGATTGGGAGGTTTAATATCAGGCGGAGGGGATTACCAAGTTGGGGTTAAAGGCCATGATGATGCGTATTGGAGAGGTCTAAGTATGCCTGGATGGCGCCTTTTTTTGGACGCCCGATACTCTAAACTTACAGCTGCTTCAGAATCCACGCGGTTTAGGGTTTAGGGATTGCTTTCAGAACCACGTACCCCAAACAGATACCTGGAGATGGCACATTCATGTGCACTAAGGGGGGCTGTCACAACTTTCTTCATCACCTGCGTGTCCCTATGGAAGCTTATACTACAACCCCAAAAAGCAACTGACGCGGATTATTTGGTGATTATTGGGGCCGCGCGCAGTATAGGATTCCATAATCGTTGTGTTGATGAGCAGTTTTTGGGAGGTCCCTCGAGCAAAGAGTGTAAACTTGAGGGGGCTTCTAAGGGGGACCCACTTTTTTCAGAAACCTTGAAGTATGGCCAAACTTCAACCCTAAATCCTGAACCCTAAACCCTGAATCCCAAACCCTGAAACCCTAAACCCTAAAACCCCGAACCCTAAACCTCAAACTCTAACCCTAAGGGTCCAAGGACCCAAATAATAGGGTTTTAGGGCCCAAATACCATGAATAATATGGTATTTGGGCCCTAAAGCCCCATTATTTGGGTCCTTGGACCCTTAGGGTAAATCTCAAGCCCCAACCTCGCTTTGACTTTCGTATTTGATCAGATGTTCTTAGCTTCTCTGCACCATTCCTGAATATTACCAATTCTTAACATGCTGCAACCCAATAATGAACATACCCTAAAGCCTAAACCTTAAACCCTAACTAAACCTTAAAACTTAAACCCTAAACTTCAAGCCCTAGACCCTACAGTCTTGTTTTTGAATTGTATCCCCGTGTGAAACCGCTTCAGGACCTTCAAAACAAGGCCGCCAAGCACGGCGTGCAGCCTACGCACGAATGGCTAGGTAAAATTTTCCGGCAGATTCTGGAAGGCCAGGCTTTTGGGGCTGAGGGTACTAGGGGTTTGGGGTTTAGGATTTTAGGGGGTAAGGGTTTAGGGTTTTAGGGGTTTAGGACATAGGGGTTTAGGATATAGAGGTGTAGGGATTTAGGGTTTAAGGTTGGGCTTGGGTTTCGGCTTTGAGATTCAGGGCTAGGGCCGACGGTGAGGGATTTAGGGTTCAGGCTTCACGATTCAAGGTATGGGGTTTACGGCGTAAATAGCTTAGGATTGAGAGGGGGGAGTTTGCTTGTAATGGCTGTCCTGCTTGTGCATTTTGCTAAACACATATATGTGTTCCTGCAGACAGTACATCAGTAGGTAGGTGAATGCTTGGGGTGCAGGGAGCAGAATACTTGGGGCTTGGCAGTAGGATGTATTTTCTGTAAATGGGTAGGTCTATGGTAAGTAGATGCGTATTGCTTAAGGACGAGGGTTTGTCAGGCTCTTCCTAAACCTTAAACCCTAAACCGATGTACCCCTTCTTGCACCTTGGTTCTGTTGGGAATTGGTGGGGGTGGGGGGCATGATTTCTGATGGAATCATTTGAGTACACCCGTGGACTACACCTGCACGGATTGTTCCTAAACTCTCGGGTCAACTGGATCATTGGATCATGTGCAAGCTATGTAGTATCTTGATATGTCAAGCCTGGGACCATGAACTTGAAAGCTACGCACGGGCAGCATTCTTAAGGGGGTACTATGGTCCGTAATACAGAGCAAGATTATGAGTTCCTTTCATTTTGCCTTTGAGTTCTAGAATTTTGCAAGAAGAAACTTCCTGATCTTACCTGGCCCAACCCTAGACCCTAAGCCCTAAATCCTAAACCACCAGAAAAAGGCATGCGCGGTGCACTGCAGGTGTGGTTTACATCCATGACCACCGCATCATGCACTGCGACCTGAAGGAGTCGAGGGAGTAGAGTGGACTTTAAACATACCGGGTTTAGGGTTTGGAGTTTAGGGTTTTCGAGTTTAGGGTTTGGGGTTAAGGGTTTGGGGTAGGCTTCAGGCGTTTTGAGGGTTCAGGATTTGAGGCTTAGAGTTAAGGATTCAGGGTATAGTACTTCTGTTTGGAAGAATCGACAGGCCTCTTAAGGTCTGTTTGTATTAGGAGTTTGGTTCCGCGTGCCATCAATGGCAGGTTCCTAACTTGACCTGTCGATGCACGCCCTCCTACTTTGCAAAGGCGATTCCACAAAGTTCCCTGCGGATGGTGCGTTCTTTTTCTACCCCAAAAAATCCAAAGGCTGTGCTGATCCGCCTGCGCATGTATGTCGTGTAGGAAATAAGTCCTGGAATTTCCGCGGCACGCCCCACTACCCCGCCACTCTCACGGATATGAAGGGCTTCGGGTTTAGGACTAGGGTTAGGGGGAAACCCAGTCAATATGCAGTGGAGTCTGCTTCTTTGCCACACCCTTTGTGCTTGTTCATGAAGCGTTCCTTCTTCGAGAGACTGTAGGCCACGCCATAACACCCAAAAAGGCCCTGCTCTTCCCCAGCATGAGTCTACAGAAGCACGCCTGCTTTGGGTCCCAAAACCTAACCCTAAACCCAGAGCCCTCAAACCTACATACGCCCTAAAACCTGCTGAAAGGGACCATAATACCCCTAAACCCTAAACCCTAAAACAGTGCCTAACTTGAGGGTTTGGGAGCCGTACGGATGCCATCTCAACCAAGCCCTAGCAATTTTGATAAAGACCAGAAGAGTAGTATTTTATTTGAGGATATTATGGTACCCAATATAGAGTAAGATTATATCCTCCTTTGGGTATTGTATTTTATATAAGGAATATTATCTTACTAGGTTCAACCACCAAAAAAACATTACTCAGATGTGTATGTCAGTGGTTGTTAAAGAGGTCCTTGTAAAGGACGGACCATTAGGAATACACTTCCTTAAAAGGGGATCCTAACCAAACAGGGAACCTACTTAATGGCCATTTAGGGGACAGGCATTTTGAACAACTGCCATGTAAGTACGCCTTAGAGAGGTCTGAATCCTTGCGTAAACCCTACGAGGCTCCCCTGTAGACTGCAGAGCCTTCAGGTTTCCCGTGGTACCCCCACCCTAGGTTGCCCATGAACTCGGCTTTTGTAGGGTTAAGCAAGCTTGATAGGGGGACCGAATGGGGTTAGAATAGGGGGCTGGTAGAGCCATAAAACTGGGCTAATGCTAAGGAACTTTAATCACATTACGTGTTTGAATAGGGAAGCCCTATTCTTTATATTACTTTATTATAGACCCATAGCATTGAAAAAATACGTTCCTTAACAGCAACCTAAATCCCCAGACCCTAAATCCAGAAGAAAAAAGCAGGAGTCCAACGTTATGATTGCAAATGGATCTGACGCTTGCTGCAACCACTTTGGCTCTTAGGGCGTAGGGCTTCTCGTTCGGATTTTTGGGTTTAATAGGGTTATATTGGTTTTTAGGGTTTAACACAGGGTTTTACGTGTTTTTTCAGGGCTGCTTGGGTCTGTATGGATTTTAATAGTAAAGTTTTGAGGATGGTTCCAGTTTTTTAGGGCTCTAGACTGTAGGGGCTTTAGGGTTTTTGGGTTTACGGCTTGGGGCCTTGCGGTTCTAGGCAGGGAGTGGTGTGTGGCGTTTGCGTCAACTGATGTTTGGGCTCCCGTACTGAATTGCGGAGACGAAGCGCATAGATATACGCTCTAAGCCCTAAGCGCCTAAACCCTAAGGGGAGAGAGAGAGTGATATATGTATATATATATATACATAGACACACACACACACACATATTTATACATACTGGAGAGTAAGAGGGCTGGTGGGATGGGCTGACGACATGCAGGGTTCGAGATCTACAGGCTTCTCGGATGAGACTTCAAAATAAATCCTGAGACTCACAAGGTAAGATAGGGACTGTGGCCGTACAGATGCAACACTGGAGCGCTAGCAAATCTGCTTTAAGGGGTGAAGAGACGTAGCTATTAGGTGATGGATCAGGTTAAAATCAGAACTGCCCCCCCTGCAACTTGTAGATCCGACACTGACATGGCCGCAGCTTCAGCCGAAAAGCTTTGGATAGCTCCTTCGCTCGTTGGTATCGGAAGTTTGTCTTAGCCCAAACCCTAAATGCCTAGACCCTAGACCCTAGCTACCATCATGGAAACGAAGAACTCAATTTACGCGTCGCCCAAAACCCCCGCCATTAACCCCTCGCTTCCCAGCAGTCAACCCTGAACCATGCAGAAATTGGGATCCAATTGAATCATGATGGATCCTCCCAAGCCTCAGCGCAAACTCTCTCAGCCCTAACCGTGAACCCTTAACTAGGCTTAAACTCGAAGGCCCCCAAGGTCTCCAAGGTAGCTTCAAAATGCTTATTATTATGTTTAGGGTTTAGGGTTTAGGGTTTACAGGCTCACGGTTTGGGGTTTAGGAGCTCCCCAAAAACCAGACCCCTGTTTTGGGGAGACTCTACAATACATCCGACATCTGACAAGTCTCCACATGCCCTTACATTATCCCGATGCGCCCTCAAAAAGGTGCACCCCAATTCTGGAATCGAAATCCTATACCTGGACTGGGCCCTAAACCCTCAACCCTATACCTTAAACCCCTGAACCCTCAAACCCTAAACTAAACCCTTAAACCCTCGAAATCCTTTCCTAGGAGTGGGCTGCCCCTCATGTGGTAATCATCGACTTCGACATGGCGAAGGACTTCTCTGGCAAGCGTAAAGGAGGCGTTGCGGCGGGGGTGTTGGGGAAGCTTAGGGTTTAGGGTCTGGGGCTCAGGGCTTTGGGGTTTGGTGTTTAAGGTTCAGCATCTCGAGTCCAAGCAAACAGCAAAAGCGCAGGTTCTGCAGTAGACTTCACTTAGGCAGGCTCACCTTCCGGCTTGCTTACAGAATGGGCCCAAACTCTAGCGTTTTTGCAATACGCAGGCCTCCGTGGGCTTTGCGGCCTCCAAGCCTCTTTAGGGCTTTAAACCCTAAACCCTAAACCCTGACCCCCCTAGAGGGTTTCCAGGCTCCAGGACTTCGGGCCTCGGGAGGGCTCTCCAGCTCCAGGGTTTAGTTCAGTATGTACAGTAGGGTTTGGGGTTTATAGGGTTTAGGGTTTGTAGGGCTTATAGGGTTTGAGTGACAGGGTTTAGGCTTTATACCGTTTATAGGGTTTATAGGGTTCATAGGGTTTGGGATTTTGGGTTTATAGGGTTTAGGGTAGGGTTTGGCGTTTAAGGTTTATAGGGTTTAGGGTTTATAGGGTTTAGCGTTTAGGGTTTATAGGGTTTAGGGTTAAGGGCTTAGAGAGTGCTAAGGGCCCTCAGAAACCAGATCTTGGAGGGCATGAGGTGTTTGCTTCAATCCAAACTACAGAGTCTCTCGTTTGATTCTCATGAGTATTCTTGAATTGCTCGACGCTCAAAAGATCTTGGTCTTGAGTCATGGCGTGGGCCCTGGATCTTGAAATTAAGGTTGAGAAGCCACTCAAACTAGAAGCTAACTCATGCATGGGATATGTCCTTCATGTTTATTTTCCAAAATACAGCTTTGCACAAATGTATCTGAACTTCGTTATGACCGTTGTTGGGGCTTACTGTTGCAACAGTCTGGTCTGGATTTTGGAGCTTACGTTTCCCGAGTTCCTTGCTTCTGGAAGCGGCTCGCAGAGTTGCGGAAGCAGCCGGACAGGGCGCTCCTTGCCCCAAGTCAGGCGCGGCTCGGCGCCGCAGCCCAACCAGACACAGAAGCCACAGTGTCTCGGCCCGCGGAGCCCGCAAAAGGTCGCCCACGGCGTGCTCCAGTCGAGGGCGCGGTCGTGATGGCCTCCGCGGGCAGATTCCCGAGACCGCAGCCCCCAAGCCCCCGCGATATGCAAGATGCGCAATTGTTGCAAGCCTTCTTCGACACCACACAGACGTTCCTCCAGAGACGCTGAGAGCTCAAGCAAGTATCGTAGGTTGCGTACGGGACGCCGTTGGTCATCGAAGAGGACTTGAGTTTTTTCTGGCTTGGGAGAATGCCCGAGCTTTCCCTAAACCCCAAAGTTTGTGGAGAGCCCTGAACTGTGCAGCTTCAGGCCGAACCCTGATAAAAACAAAAAAAGATACACAAGCCCCCAAAGAGGGTTTCTTATTGTTAGAAAGGCCCCAGGTGTAATCCCTAAAGCCACGGTAAGATTCACTCTGTATGTCTCTACGGCTTCTACACCCTCATGTTGAGAGACGCCTAGCCGTAAACCCTAAGCAGAATCAAGACAGCCCTAATTAAACCCTAAACTTTAAGCCTTAAATCCTCAACCTTTAACCCTAAATCCTAGACCCCAAACCCTAAGCCCTAAATCCCAAACACCCAACTCCAAACCCTGAAATTCCAGCAGGTACCCCGGGCTATATGCCACCCGAGGTCTGGAAGTCGGACCTTTGGACCCCTAAGGCTCGGGAGGGTTTAGGGTTTAGGATTTAGGGGTTCAGGGTTTAGGGTTTAGGATTTAGGGTTTAGGATTTATGGGTTTAGGGCTTAGGGTTTAGGATGTGGGGCTTGCCATATTACGATTATCACTACTATTCCTATTGTTCTAATTCTTACTATTACTATTCTTACTACAATTATCTCTCTTATTGTATTTACGACTATGATTGCTGTTATTACTATATTATGAATACTTTCTAATTACTAACTATTGTCCTATTTAACAAGGGTTCTCTATTGTTTTCGGAGAAGCGGCATCCTTCGTTTCAAAGTGCCCTCGGGGAGTTAGGCTTTTAGAGCTCAGGTTTGAGGCGTTGGAGATTTCTACAAGCTTCGGGGGGTTTGGGTTTAGGGTTTAGGGTGAGGTTGTTCAGGTTCTTTTCCATGTTCATCAACAGGAACATATGCTATAGCCTAAACTTCTTCAGTGGGAATGGGGTTACGTAGGGGATTATGTCCTGGAGTAATACAGGGGTCACTAGGGGGGATATTCGGAGTTCGGGCTATAGTTCACATGTATTTCGAGTTCATGTCGGAGGCATGGTTCATGTGATCATGGTTCATGTGATCCTGGGGAAGTTTGTGGCCTGTGGCTACTTACCTGGACCCCAACTCTTTATAGGGCTTAGGATTTAAGGTAGGCTTGTACAGGAAATGCAAGGAATATGTATGGCTATAAAAGGGGTATGTAGGCCGTCCATCACCCAGAGTGGCTAAGTGAGATTGAGCACGCACGCAGGGTTTGGGTTTTTTAAGGGGTTGGGGCTTGAAGAGATTTAGGACTTAGGGTTGTAGAGCCCTTGTAAATGGACACTTCAAACCCTAAACCTTGCCAGTAGCCTCATGCAGACAGAGCTGGCGCTTCAGTGTTGTGTGATGTAGAAGCCTAGAGAGTTCGAAAGGTTATCTCGCTAGAATCTTGAGATAATTGTAGCGAAATGACATATCCCAACAACTTACGCAGGGAGCAGAAGGGGTTCCCTTCGCCGCTTTGATGGATTGTATGTTTGTTTGGGGTTTAGGATTTACTTGTAGGGTCAAGGGGCGCGTAGTAAGTATATTCATAACCCCTATAAGCCATGTAATAACCCTCACTATCCCCATAATGAACCTACTTACTACTCCTGACCCTCCAAGTAACGTTCAAACCCAAGGATTCCGCAGGTCAAGGCTCCCAGAAACCCCTGCTTGGAGGGTCAGGAAGACTTTGTAAGTAGGTTAATAATGGGGATAATTGGGGTTACTATATGGATTATAGGGGTTATTAACCTCCTTACTAAGTCCCCCTGACCCTCCAAGTGTGGTTGCCCTGGAATTCCAAGATTGCAGAAGTTACCCGATCACCACCCTCCATCTCTGACCCAAAATGCGTGGCACCTTTTCAGGGCATACAAGTCCCTACACAGGGCCATATCCTCCCTTCGGTTATGTTACCTACAGGGAGAATTTATCCGCACCTGTTTCAACCACCAAAACACAATCCTCAATGCTCGCGCACTTGCCAGGGTGATGTCTTTGCCCTGGGCATTCTGTTTTGGGCAGCGCCTTCAACGCATTGATTTGTGATCGCAGCCTAAGGTTTGGCGGACTTTAGGGTTTAGGGTTTAAAGTTGGGGATGGTCCAGCAATGTGTCCTGCAGCCCGAAACACTAAACCCTAGACCCGAAGCCCATATGAGCTATAGTCTAAACTCCTGAAAGGTGCTATATAGGGGATTATATAGGGAAGTACGATAGGGTTTATTAAGGGGGGTTCATATAAACTTACCATTGCCCTAACCCCTAAAGCCTAAACTCAGGGGGAGCTGAGTAAGTACATTAATTAATAATAGTGAGAATTTTGGATACTATTTGGGTGACTACCTTAGGCAGCACGACCTGACAAATATAGGGGCTTTCAAGTACTTAGAATAGGGCCTGGGTTTTGAGGGGCCATCAAGGAGTTTATAGGGGCTCAATGGACTTATTTTGTTTTGGGGCTACATGACCCGAAATAAAAGAAAACTAAATGGAAAAGAATATGGAAAATTCAATGGACATTGGGTTTATACTGATAGTATTGTAGGGCATAAACCCTAAACCCTAAGCCTAGAAGCCCCCATTACCTCTGAAATGTAAAAAATGTATGTAGTAAAGTGCATCTCCGGCGAGCTCCGCAATACTGCCCGAAACCGTACACCCTAAACCCCCAAACACTTAAGGGTTTGGGGTTTAAGGGTTTAGGGTTTAAGGGTTTAAGGGTTTAGGGTTTAGGATTTAAGGGTTTAGGGTTTACCTAGACCTGCCAAATACCCATAACATTGGTTCTCAACAGCAAAAAAAGGTACTGGGCCGTTATTCTTGGTATTGGGAGGTCCCTAAACCCTAAAACCTAGATCCAAATGCTTCAGGTTTACAACCAAAAAGAGGGCGGCCCCTTCAACGTCCCGGACAGCCCCCCCTTCCCGCGCATTCAGCCACTTGGCGGCTGTTGGCTTTTAGGGTTTAGGGTCGAGGGGTTTAAAGTTTAGGGTTTGAGGGTGTTTGGACGCTGGTAAGCAAAGCAACTTGGTTTTACGTAGGGTATTCGGTTTACAGCAAAGGGGCCGTCTGCGGAACATCCCAATAAACAGATTTCACTATCTGGGCGTCATGGATGCGGCCCTCCGCGTGTCGGGCTTACCCTGCTTGCTGGGATTGTATGGGGATAGTTGTCTTTTAATTCCTTACTAAGAAGCAGCAAGTTGATACAACAATTGTGGAAAGCATTTAGTTACCACCCAGCTTATGTCGTTGAGGAACACTCGGAGGGTCAGGGGGACTTAGTAAGTAGGTTAGGGTGCGGGGCTTAGGGTTCAGGGTCAGCGGGACTTAGTCAGTGCATTTACAATCTTCAGAACTAGGCTTACTATGTGGCTTATGGGTGTTATAAGTATGACTGCTAGGTCCCGCTGATCTTCCAAATATGTCTTAAACCCGAAAGGAATCCCTGAAGCATAAAACCTACATCCGCAGAATGCTGCCTTTCCCGCGTGTTTGTGTGCTTACTAGTGAGGGCTTGTAGGAAGCTTCTTGCTGTTGCTGCTGCAACCATGAGACAAAAAAGCACGCTAGGGTAGTCAGGCGTATGACCATGGTGCAAGATACCCCAGGTAGACCTACATGCCATTGGTAATTGCTTTGGCCCCTACATCCCGTGATCACTAGCCCCTCTGTATACTCTGTACATGAGCCCGGTTTCCATGTCATTGTCCAGTTTCTCTTTCTATTTGATTCTCCAGTATCGGGGGTAAACCCGAAAATGAAAACCCAAAGGGGGGCCAGATTTTTCTTCACAACCTACCGTTTGGGCCTCTACATTATCTCGGTTTGGCTACCCCAAACTCCCTAAAGCGCTAGGCGAGCTTGCCAGCACCACAGCATTGAAGCGGGAACCTATACACACTGCAAAACTTGAAGCTGAAAAGCTTGAAGCCCTAAACCCTACACAACAGAAAGCATGCCCCTTCATGTCTTACGCGTACGAAGCCCTATACGCTAGGCACCACAAACCTTAAACCCAGAACCCTCAACCCCAAACCCTAAACCCCAAATCCTAAACCCTAAATCCTAAACCCTAGACCCCAAATTCTAAACTTTAAATGCTAAACCCTAAACCCCAAATCCTGAATCCTAAACCCTAACCCCTAAACCCTAAAACCTAAACCCACACCTTAAACCTTTAAGCTCCAAGCTGCGAGCATGGACCCACCCATGCTCAATCATTACAGAAAGAACCCCAGGGCTCCATGTGAACATGTGTGTTTCCTATAGGTTTAGGGTTTAGGGTTTAATATTTGCTTGGGAGCGGGGAGGTGGTCTCTATAAGAAGGATTATAGCCCTTTGGGTTTATATTGGTTGTTTGGGGGAACTATCACACATGTTGCTTACCTTGGGGGCCCAAAGTCTACCAAGAATACCTACTTTCGCACTTTGGGGTCCCAGGAACTTGACAATGAACGGCAACATTGACTGTTCGATGCGCCTTTGCCAAATAAGTTCTCGGAAGTGGAGGGTGGGCTGAGGGAGGGATTAGTGTCTAGGGCTGAGGAACGGTCAAGTTCAAGCTGGGGTGAGAAGCCCCAGGAAACGGTTCCTCAGATTCACTTTTTCTGGATGACACAATTTCTTCGTGGTGCGTCTACCTGATGTAGGGACCTCGATAATTGCCCGTGTAACGGCTTTGGCTTGCTTGTGCGGTCTGGCCCACGGGGTAGGTTCTGGTATTTAGTCAGGCTTCTACAGCAGGCGGATTTCAAGGCTTAGGATCTGGAAGCTGCAAAGTAAGCAGTTCTTATATAAGCTAAAGGATGGTTGACAGCCCTTCACCTCTCCGATGCTCCTCGTTTCTGAAGAGGAGGTACCTCCCATCAACTAGGTGTTTCAGTAGGGTGAAGGAATAGCAGTGGGCACTCTAGGTAGAAATGCTTACTGGCTCTTAGCACGGAATGCGGGAACTTACTATAATATAGCAGTTATGTAGGAACTATATTCCATATTCCCTACTGCGAACCAGTAAGAAAGATGCTTGATTATGCCCGGCTCTATGATAAAAACTGGGCATGCCAATTTGCAACACAACACGCCGCACTCTGAGAGTGAGCCCGGGCCAACCAGTCGTCTTCGTCTAGCAAACCTGTCCTTAGTGGTGCTTGGGGGATAGCCGGGGAGTGGATGCGTATAAATTAGCACAAAATATTGCCCCTACCACAGTTGCTATACTCACTAATTGCCAGTATGCTGTTTCTAGCAGCTGGGCATATGAACCAGACGCCCGAAACTGCACAGTTGGGCCCGAGATGCTGGGTACAAGATCCCAGCTTCAGGTTCCACATCTAGTCCCCCTTACGTGGATAGAACATGGGGTATATGGGATCCTATTGTAATACACCCCAAAACCATATTCCATCTACTTTAGGGGGACTGTAGCTCAACCTTCTCTCTCTCTCTCCCTCTCTGTCTCCCTCTCTCTCTCTCTCTCTCTCTCTCTCTCTGAAAAGGAACATTCCCACGGATTTTCCGCAGCTAGGTTCATCAAGCGCTGGAACTTAACATAATCTCTTCTCCTTGCAAATTACAAACAACGGCCCTCCCCCCCTCCCCCATTTAGAATCTAGAAGACTCCGCACGATGGTGTCATCATCAAGGTTTGAAATTCTTTTTTCATTTGTATTACCCTTAATCCCCATAGAATCTTTCTAAAGCCATGAAAATGTCATGCTTATAAGGCCCCCGAAACCTACCCTGGTCATGAGAGGAGAGAGACTTGAGAAGAAGCATAAAGAGAGGCCCCAAGCCCTAAACCCCTAAACTCCTAAACCCTCCTGAACCCTATCTGGAGGCTGCCAGCAGGCCTTCGAGAGATCACGCTGCAGATGACCAGGCGGGTTCAGGTTTCCCGCAAAGGGGTGTAGGGTTTAGGGCTTAGGGTTTAGGGTTTAGTGCGTAGGGTTTAAGGTTTAGGGTTTACGAAGATCCTGCCCTACGTGGAGGGTCAGGGGACTTGGTAAGTAGGTAATAACCCCTATAACCAATAGTAACCCTTGCTATTCCCATTATGAACCTACTTCACCTCCAAGTAAGAACTACAGCTTAATAGCTGAGTAGGTAACCTGTAGACTGTCCCTTGGGATCGAAGTCTATGAATCAGACCTATTTTGGGCCCTGATCAGTGCTTTGGTTGAGGGGGGTACTGCCGGGCCGTACAGGGAGTTCCAGGCGAATCCGAAATCCTGAGGAAAGAAGACCCTAGCCCCATCAAGAAGCCCTAGTTCCCACCTGCATCTTCCTTTTAGAGAGATTTGCGCTATTTCGCAAGCCCAAAAGTGCAGGGCCTAAACATCCAGCCAGAATCTAGCACGTATCAAGACCCCAGAAAGACAGACATTGTAACCCCTGAGCCAGTCCGCTCGCAGGAAGGACTTCCGCCAACGTCCCACCGCGGACAAGGCCCTCAGTTCTGTGAACATACGTTTAGGGTTTAGGGTGAAAATTCTCCCAGGGTTCCAGGGAACTTGGAGAATTTGCCATACGTGAAAGGAAGCTTGCAGAGGTCAATGATAGTCTCTTGGAGTTTACAATCCGCGTGAAGTAAAGAACGCACTGAACCCTAAACCCGTTCTGGGGAGGCTAATGTTTCCATTTAACTGTCCATGTTCTTGTCCCGAATTGATTCTCCATTATTGAGGTCAATATCCCTATTCCTCAAACCTTTAAAATATGGGGAGGCTAAGGTTTCCGAAGTGTGCAACTTGACATCGCTGAGCGGAGGACAGGTTTTTGGATTTTCGCGCTTCAGTGGTGGCCTGATGTTTGGGC
This sequence comes from Symbiodinium pilosum, assembly GCA_905231905.1. Classification (NCBI taxonomy): domain Eukaryota; class Dinophyceae; order Suessiales; family Symbiodiniaceae; genus Symbiodinium; species Symbiodinium pilosum. Next base: position 62,853 of record CAJNIZ010000226.1, on the reverse strand, counting down.
AGGTTACTGCTCCTTAGCTCACAACCCTAAGCCCCAAGCCCTAAACCCTAAACCCTCTGACGCCTGAGTCTCAAAAGTCCTCAACCCACAAGCCGACGAGCCCCAAAAACAGAAGAGTACAACTCACAGACCCAATGATTTCAAAGCTCTTAAACCCTCAAGATCCCCTAAGGGTTTTGGGGTTTAGGTTTTAGGGGGACCTCCAATTTTGAAAAAACCACCTCCTCCAGAAAACTTCAAAAGGACGGACGAAGGTAGGTGGGGTACAGGATCCCTCTCGTGGATTTCACTATGTTGGGGCTTATTGCCCATACCCCTCACCTTGTGAGCAATCTGAGACCTAAACCCTGAACCCTAATTTGGAGGTGCTCAGCATCCCTTACTTCGAACAGCTCCCAGCGCAGTTGCCCCTGGCGCGCGGAGGGGGGGGGGAAAATGAGTTGAGGTTGGGAGGTCTTGTAGGCTTATGGTGGGTTTAGGTTAGGGTAAGACTTAATCCATTTAGGGTTACCCTAAACCCTTTAGGGCTTTGGGTTATGGATTTCTTTGGCTTAGAGTAACCCTAAACCCTACACCCAAAACCCTAAACCCTAAACCCTAATAATCCCTAAAGCCTAAACCTAACCCTGAACCCTAATCCCTAAACCCTAAAGCCTAAACCCTAAACCCTTTGGGAAAGTGCGGAGTCGGGAAGTTCCGAGCTTTGAAGGTTGTGTGGGGACGAGCTCGATATTGGGCAGGCAGGCTTCAAGGTGTTGGCAACCCCAACCTCTAAAACGGGTTTAGGGTTAAGGGTTTAAGGGTTTAGGGTTTGAAATATAGAGTTTAGGCTTACAGGGTTTAGAGCCCTTGCCCCTAAAGTAGGGCCCAATGACTATCGTATGTTTTGAAGAAAGTGCAAAGTGGAGGTCGGGGATACCTAGCTCTTTCTGTTACGGAGGGCATTCGCTCGGTGATGCTGGCTCTCAGTTGCAGTTCACGAATGCAACCCTTCTTGCGCCGCATGTAGGACCCCTCAGTCCTTGCAAAGTAGAGAAGACCTCTGTAGGCTCGCCATGCATGGTCATAGGGGTTCAGGGTTGAGGGCTTAGGGTTTAGGGTTTAACGCAACCCTAAACCTTATCCCCGAATGGAAGGATGTGGATCTGGTGCGGGCTGTGGACCAGATGGGGGAGAAGAAGCAAATCCAAAATCTGCTGGCCCATGAGTTAATCTCCAAGGACCCGGACGGTCAAGATTGAGGGCTTCAGGCCATATTTAACCCCCAAACTACCATCCATTTTGGGACCCGTACAGAATTCCGGGTAGTTGAGGGTCCTGGCTTTGGGGTTCAGGGGTTAGAGTTCGGGGTTTAGGGACCAGAGTTCAGGGTCTTGGACCGGTGTTTATTTAGGGATAGGGTTTCAGGATGAGGCTTCGGGGTCCAGTAACCATTCCTCAAGGCAGAGGGCACTGCAACACAACCCTCAATTGCATGGTTGGTAATAGGAGCCATAATTTAAATGCCGTAAAGGGGGTTATATAGAGGGTTAGGGTTTAGGGTCTAAACTCCGCAAACGGGGTGATATAGGGGATTAGGGTTTAGGGATTAGGGTTTAGGGTGCAGGGTCTAAACTCCTTAAAGGGGGTGGTATAGGGGATTATCTAGGCAACTACTACAGGGGTTATCAAGGGGGATACTAGGAGTTTAGACTATAGCTCATAGGGTCTTACACTAGATGTATGTATGTATGTATCTATCTATCTATCTATCTATCTATGAGCAGCATGCTCCAGTATGCACGAATTATGAAGTCACTGAAACTGCAATAGTGCCCGCGTAGCTTCTAGCCTGCAGGGCCCTGTCTTGCGTAGGCTCGCGTAGGCATGTGTAGGTTGCCTTCTCAGCTGCCTAGTTTGATAGTTTTATAGGACAAGCAGACAAAGGGGGCTGCAGAGAATGCTGCGTTGGCCATGTCTGCTGCATAGTGTGCGTAGGTGAGTGAGCCCATGTAGCCCGCATAGACTGCTACCGAAGGCCTAAAACGATTCCGCATGGCTGCGTAGGCCCCGCTTGTCAGTAAAAGGAAGTTAGTGCGGAAAAGCAAAGCTCATACTTAGAAGCCTCCGCATCGCCCATGGAAGATCTGCAGGAAGAGACCTTAACCCAAACCCCCACACCCTACTCTGAACCTGCTACTGCTTGGAGTTTGGGGAGGTTGGGGTTTCGGGCCGCCGGGGGGGGGGTTCGGGCTTATAGCCCCCCTTAAACAGGTAGAATACGGCTTTGGGTATATTAAAATAAGATCCTCATATACGCCATATTCTATCTACTTAAGAGGGGCTATAGGGTTTAGGGCTTGGGCCTTGCATTTACTTGGACAACTTTCCAGGAGAACCTGGGCCAACTCCACAACCTGACACTTGGCAGCTCCGAAAACGGGCTTAGGTTTTAGGGTTAGGTTTTAGGGTTAGGATTTAGGGTTAGGATTTTGGGTTGGGGTTTAGTGTTAGGGTTTAGTTATGAGGTCCATCCCCCCTACAGTAAGGGCCCCTAGGCCCTAGGTATGGCGTTATTAGGGCCTTAATATACTTTCTTTGTAGTACCCATCACTGGGCGGGGGATTGACCCACGTTGTCTACATGTTGATACTAAACCTCAAGCCATCAGAGGTTAAGGGTTGGAGGCCTAAGGTTATACCCATATGGTAGTTTCCCAAGATAAGCGGACCCCAATATAGACCCTAATATACTAGGATCCTTATTATAGCGACCCCCAAAAAAGGTACCCCGAAATTTGGGAAACCCCCATACTCCGCTCCCTCGCACGTAACGAAGGGTCCCCTAGAGCTCCTCCTGCCTTGAAAACGTAACTCCTAAGTCCTATACCCGAAACCCTAAGTTATATTGGGGTTATATTGGGGTGACATAGGGGTTATATTGGGGTCATATTGGGGTTGTATTGGGGTGATATGAGGGTTATATAGGGGTGATATAACCCTAAACCTTAAACACGAAACCGCTAAGGAACAGCCTGTTCCAAAGCTTGGACAAGGACAACAGTGGCACTGTTGAAGTGCAGGAGGCGCGGTCGAGTCCTTAGGATTTGGGTTCAGGGTGTAGGGCACAGGATTTAGGGTTTTAGGGCTTTAGAGCTCAGAGTGTATCCTAAACCCTAGGCCCTAAACCCTAAACCGTAAACCATAAGACTTGTGGCTTGAGCCGCTCTTTTCAGGGCCCCTTGTCAGTCAGGTCTTTCCGACTTGCGCCATGAGGAAAATGGCTCCGGCCCATGGAAAAGAACCTAGGCGCTGAACCCCCAACTCTAAAACCCTGGACTCTGAAATTTAAACCTGAAGCCCCCAACTCTGAAACCCTGGACTCTGGGATCTGAACCCTGCGCCCCTTAGCCCCAAATTTCCTAAACACTAGACCCCTAAACCTTAATCTCAGCAAATCTCCCAAATTGCAGGCTCGGGAGGTCCTCACCAAAGCCGGTCTGGACCAGAACCAGGTTAGCAAGTCCCTCGGATCCCGAGAGGTAGCAGAGGGCGATGCGGCTTCACGTAGGATGTGGTTTAGGGTTTAGGGGTCTAGGGGTCTAGGGTTTAGGGTTTAGGGTGTTAGGGTTTAGGTTTAGGGTGTAGGGGTATATGACATATGGTAGTTTCCCAAAATAGGGGACCCCAATATAGACCCTAGTCCATTGTAATCTTGCTACTGGGGCCTCCAAAATATGGTACCCCTAATTTTGGGAAAGTATAGTTACAGAGCTCGCACATTTACTTTGGGCTCTAGGGCCCACATATTGCTTTACAAAAGCTATCGTCGTCGATGGGTCAAGGGATGTACAGCAGTCTCAAACGGCCCGCTAAAAGGGGGCCAAATTAATCTACAGTGTGGTGTCGAAGCCATGCAGCCCAACATTCCAATTCTACTTAAAAGGCTTAGAGGCTCAGGCGACATACTATGCAGGTTGCAGCAGGGGTTATAAGCAGGCCAATCCCAGATAAGGGATTTAAAGCCTGATTCAATTCTTCGTTTAAATCCCTAAGTGTTCACAGCCCAAGTACCCCAATAGTAGGCCTAAACCTTAAACCTAAGAGTTCTAGGCCAGCACCATAATCTGAATGCTGTGCGGTACATATCAACCGTTGTTAACCATAGTATTTGGGTATCTGGGCCCTTTGGGTATGCTGCGCCGCTACCCGCAGACCCCCCTAAAGATGGTTACCCCAAAGAAGGCAACCACTTGCACCCACACCCAAATTCTAAACCCTGACTGCTACACCCTAAATCCTCTCCCTTTTCTCCTAAAACCTTGAATCCTAAAGCCTAAGCCCTAAATCCTAAACCTTAAATCCTAAACCCTAAATCCTAAACCCTAAACCTTAGACCCAAAGATGGAAACCACTGTAACCAGGTTCCTGACCGGACTGCTTGGGGACAGGGGTTCCGTGCACTACACGGAGCCCCTGTTGCATTGTTTTTGTTTAGGGTTTAGGGTTTAGGGCAGTTTGGGGTTTAGGGTTTAGGGTTCAGGGCATGGTTGGCTTTTGAAAGTTTGCAAATTGTATTAACTTGAGGCCTTCAGAATTACGCTACCATGGGCCCAGACATCCTACTTGCGCAACTTTGTGTAGCAAAGGGAGTAAAGCTTGAGTAAGGGACTCTAGTGATGAGGGTTTGGGGCATGGGGCTCGGATCTAGGCCTGCTGACCTGTTTCTTGCCATGATGAGGATCGACTACCTGCCATTGAGTTACGTACCTGAAGCAAGAAGAGCAACGGGGGCAGAATTGGGGGAACGACTTCGACGCGAAATGCATGACATCTTTGTGCTCGTGGTATTGTGTTCAGTTTGTTGCTCATTTTGTAAGTGAGACTTCCCATCCGACTTGGACATGACTACCTGTTGCTTTCTGACGTGACCACTAGAATCTTATCCTTTATGTCTGTACAGGAGTGGTGTCTTGTCATGTGTCTACCGCTTTGCATCTCAGAGGAAGGAATGATCGGATTGGATGCCTCGTGGTGCAATCATAGCACTTAACCACAGATTTCACCTAGGCCCTCCACCCCAAATTGAAACCCTAAACCCTAAACCCTGCACCCTAAATTGAAACCCTAAACCCTAAACCCTGCACCCTAAATTGAAACCCTAAACCCTAAACCCTGCACCCTAAGTTGAAACCCTAAACCCTAAACCCTGCACCCTAAGTTGAAGCCCTAAACCTTAAACCCTAAACCCTAAACCTTAAACCAGGAGTTCATGGCCAAACTCGTCATGGCTCAGCGGGGTGTTCGAGAGGAGGATGGGCTTGCAAGAGACAAAAACATGGCTTAGGGTTTAGGGTTTAGGCTTTAGGGGTTTAGGGTTAAGGCTTTAGGGGTTGAGGGTTAAGGCTTTAGGGGTTTAGGGTTAAGGCTTTAGGGGTTTAGGGTTAAGGCTTTAGGGGTTTAGGGGCAGTGGGCATGGTCTTGATAGCCTTAAGGTTTAGGGTTCAGGGTTTAGGGTGCAGCCATGACTATGGTAAAAGCAGTCATATGTCTAGAACGACTTGAGTGACAAGTCGAAGGCCACTAGCAAGCTGGAAAAGGGACTTAGGGTAGAAATGCAGAGATGCATGGCCGTCATGCTCCTCACTGTACTAGTGACATGACAGACACACCGCGGAAAGAAAGGGTCAAGGACCCTCATATCGGGGCATAAATTATGACAAGTATTGTCCTCTCAGGTTCCCTGTATAGTCGTAAAGGGCGTTTCGGATACTTCAAGTAGACCTGGACCCTTAGCTGATTCTGAATCCTACAACTAAAGCCCTACGCCTTCTCCCGAGTGCAGCTCGTTCGGGTGCATCCAGGGTCCCCTCTCAAAGACATTATTTGAGTAGTAGTTTAATCTGGGATATTATGGTACCCACGATAGAGTATGATTATTTTCTCCTCTTGGGGTATAATATTTTATATAAGGAACATAATCTTACTAGGTTCAACCACCAAAAAAACACTGCTCAGTTGACTGGGTCGCAATAGTCCCCAAAGCTGCAAGAGATCCTCATGTTTAATGGGGGGCATTCAACCGAGTTGCAAACAGTTCCCAAACTGCAAGAAATCTTCATGTTTCTGGCGTAAAATATCTACATTGCAAAAATCCGTGGACGTAGGCCCTGGACCTTTTGCGTAACCCGCAGAGTTCTCGCTTGTCACATTTGGGAACAACCGCGCGCGACGTACAGCAGAATTGATAGAGCGCGACGAAACGCACAGACACACGGCCCCTTCAATACGCTAGCTTCTACTATAGCAGGTTAGGTAGGAATACACTTAAGCTACAAGGCCAGGTTGCATAACCTCTTGGCCCAAATAGCTACGGTTTTGCAGGATGCCCCCCACCCATTTGAGACATGCCCCTGACCGTTTCCTGCTGCTTCCACCCAAATCTTGTTTCCCTAAGTCTAGCAACTGCAAGAATCCGAAAGGTATGTTTGTAAGTCCCTGCTCATCTCCTTGTATTCCCTGTTTCGCCTTGGGGGGTCTCTAGGTCAGTCTGCTTGGAGTGTCAGGGGGACTTCAGAAGTAGGTTTATCAGCCTTTTTAGCCCATACTTACTAAGTCCCCCTGACCCCCCAAGCAGGTCTCCCTGTTTCATGCCAGGAGATCCGGGCCGCTTTCGCATCCATCGATTTAGATGGAGATGGTACCATCGACAGAAGCGAGGCCAATACACTGCAGTATCTTTTAAGACCACGGGCCCCCAATATTGGCCCTTAACTCTGGGAGCCTTTTATACCTATCATCCACTTTAACCTTAAACCCTAAACCCCCAACCCCAAAACCATATATATATATATATCTATCTATCTATATATATATCTATATATTCCTTTAAGGGGTATTGGGCTCCCTGGAGGTGGAAAAGCTTCTTCAGCTGCCAGATGCTGCGCGGCTTCTTGAGGGACGCGCTGCCAGCGATGTCATCGATGAGATGGACAGGCCACCAGTCGGCAGCCTGCGAAGCAGGAGGAAGGGGTGCCTGTGATAATTCGTACAAAATTCCGGTATACTTGCTCTCAAAATGATAGACATGGGCCCCTGTTGGTTATATGATATATGGGTGATATTACGGCAACCTAATTTGGGGGTACCAAAATTGAACCCTAATTGTGGAAATTCCGGTATATACCACGTTGTGGTACTTGCATGCTTCAAAGCGTTTAGGACGCAGGTTGCTTTCGGATTTGTTTTGGCGCAGGTTTTTGCAGCCCAGTGCCAGCCTTTGGATACTAGGTAAAGTCGTACAGCAATTGTTTCAGGGATGAACGTTAGCTTGGGGTTTAGGGTGTAGGGGAACAATGCAGCGTGCTCGGGGGTGCGGAGTATTTGGAGAGCCCCTCCACTGCTGAGTAGGTCACTGTGCGTACTGTTCGGTGGCTCTTAAGGAACCTGTAGTAGTAATGGATTATGGTGTCCTATTGAGTAATTTGGGTTCAATTCTTTAACAGCTACTCAGACTACATTTTGGGGAAGGCTCCTTGCTTCGCAGATTTCTATAAGCGGCTATGCTGCAACACTTCTACACCAAGGAATGCGGACGGCGTGGTAGACTTCAAGGACCAGCAGAGGAAGATAATTTGGTGGCTTGGAGTTGGGGCCCAAACGTCATGGCTTCATAATTCGGGAGGCACAATTTACATTCTTGGGGTTCCTAGATAGTCACTGAAGCCTGGGCCACAAGCACCATAAAACCTTGCAATCTAAGCTTAAGACCGGTTAGCCCGTACTATGGGTCTGTCATTCTGGCTCCCTTGTCTACCTTGTGGTTGTTTCCCAAAATAGGGAACCCCCACAATAGACCCCAAATGCTATGATCCTTATCATGGGGACCCTCACACAGGTACCCCTATTTTGGGAAACCCTAAACCCTAAAGCCCACATAACCCATTAAATCCTAAGATGACCCTATATAATCCTACATACCACCCAAATGTTTGAGAAACCCTCATGTGCTTTTTGAAGGCCCGTGAGTGCAAGGGTTCATGTTAGAGGCTCTTGGGTGCAAACCCTGGGTGGGTCCCAATAATGAGGATCATCGTATTTTTGGGTCCATATTGAAGTCCCCGTATTTGGGGAAACTACCAACAATTCCGCAGATCCGGCCTCAAAGCCAATAACTGTCGCCTACGCGGCGCTATTACTTGAAGCCTTAGGGAAGCTCTCTTTTCCAGGAGTTCCGAAAAGCCATGCTGGGAGATCGAAACATGGCCCGGGCCCCTGAGCCAGGCGGAGGTTGAAGTCAGGGTATAGATTTGGGGGTACTTCGAATTGCGTGAAACACGGAGCTATTGCACAGAAATCAATCTCACAAGCAACTATCGCACCCTGGGCGATGAAAACCCTAAAACCCTAAACCCCATAATTGCGTTCCCATGAGGGCATCAGGGCATCCAAATCAAGGAATCATGGTGAAAAATGTTTGCTCAGCTCTGTTCAAACAGGGTTTTGACATCATCGTGTTAACCTTTGAGGCCCAGGCCTATACCTGCAAGGAAATACATAACATACCCTCATTCGATGACCCCAAAGCAGAAGCAACACGAGAAGCAATCAGGTCATCTCCTGGAAAAAGGGTGATGCAGCGAGATACCTGAGTTCCAGCCCACGCCTGAGATGTTGATCAGGATACCTTAAACCCTATTTCGAGGGTCATGGGGACATAGTAAGTAGGTTGATAACCCCTATAACCCATATAGTAGCCCTGATTATCCTCAGTATTAACCTACTTATTAAGTCCCCCGGACCCTCCAAGTACGCCCTTAACCCATCAGTGTAGATTTTGGAATCTGTTTTTTGGGTTTCAGGGTAGTTTGGGGTTGTTGGTGAGGTATGACTTGGTTTTGTCAGAGCTTTGCTAGGATCCCAAATCCCCACAGTCAAAAAGGACTATGGAGGCAGGGCTTCGCGGCAGGGCACTTCTGTTTCAACCCGAACCCTAAATTCCTAAAGTCTAAGGATTTTTGGAGGGACCCCTAATAGGGACCCTTGTAGCTTATGGGGGATAATATNNCTATATAAGGGGTATATATGGTAATAGGATTAAGGGTCCCTTTTAGGGGTCCCTCCTAAAGTCCCTAGATAAAGGTCCGAGTCATCAGAATCCTTCTACTATTACCCAGATCGTACGTACCTGGTTCTGGGGTACTTGGACCCGTAGAGTTAGCCCACACATGTGAAACTTGGCAGTCTAATGTAGAGCCCCAAGCTAAACCCAAACCCTAAACCCAAACCTTGGAGTTCGTTCAGTTTGGCATGCCTCCTGTCCAACCACCATGCAGGATGGCTGCGCCTCAAGTTCTTGATACCGTCAACATTAGCAGCAGCAGCAGCAGCAGCAGCAGCAGCAGCAGAAGCAATAATAGTACTGCTGTTGTTGCTGTTGCTATAAAAACTAGTAGTAGTCGGCAGATGGGCATAATAATGGTTGCATTATGTGGGACCTTCACACATTGCTCCGATGTCCTAGATACTGTAGTCTCCTTAGGAACTAATTTTCATTTTAGCTGTAGTAGAGCCTAGAGGAATGATTGAAACGCAATTTCTATAGGTCTGGGAGGATTTCGGGATAGTTGACACAGCAGCATGGACCCAAATCTCGAAGGTTTCTGCAAGCTCTGAGTACCTTTCCAAGGTGTTAAGCGCAACAAAAACCCTGCAAAATCTGCGAATCTACACGGGTACCCTTAAAACTCCTAGACCCCTAAACTCTGTTTTTGACCCTCAAGCCCTAAACCCCTAAACCCCTAAACCCCCAAACCCTAAACCCCTAAACCCTGTTTTGGAAAAACTATATACCCTACTATGATACAGTAGTTTCCATGTTCTTTTCCATTATCCTTATATAAGCCCAATATATAATCCGAAAAAAAACAAAAACAAAAAACTATAAACCCTAAACCCCAAACCCTGTTGTGGAAAAAATATACCCTACTATGATACAGTCGTTTCCATTTTCTTTTCCATTATCCCTATATAACCCCAATATATCACCCT
>CAJNIZ010000226.1:20035-41662 GCA_905231905.1 Symbiodinium pilosum | reverse complement strand
TACCTTGGGAATTATGGTACTACGGCATAGTTAGGTCGTGGATGAATTTCAGTATCAACAGTAATTCCAACTCAGGCTTTAAAATCCATGTCGGCCTTAACTTAGGTTCTCCACAGAACGCACCCGATCCCTCCTAGCCTTGGTAACTTCCCGGAGCCCCGCTGTGTTCCACTACTGTTCTCAGAGCTCGAAGCGTGAAACCCCAGCCCCTCAATCTGGATCCCCAAACCCAAGCACAGGAGCCCTGCATCCGTACCGTAACCCACCCCCCCGAATCCTAAAAGTTGAAAGCCCGCCACCCCAAACCTTAAGCACCTTAAGCACCCTCAACCCTAAACTGTACTTTCATCTAAAGTTGAAACCATGGGCCTCTAGTATGGGCCCTTTACCCTAGGATCCTCAGATACCCCACTATATACCCTGTCCGTACCCCTTGAAGGTCCGTAGTAATCCACTACAGGACCTAAGGGCCCATACTTCTAACTCTAGACTTCTGCACCCCAAACCCAGAAGAAACCAGGGGACCTGCGAGCCAACCACAGCATGCCACCAGCCGGCGGGCAGATAGAGGCCCTCACCTCTATGACTGTTGGTAAAAGAACTTAAACTAAGTTACCATAATATGGGTATAAAGAAAACAACAGGGTTTTCTTACTATAGCAACTGAATTTATGTTTCTTAACAGCAACCCAGTTAGTCCTCTGCCCTTTCTGGAGATCTTAGTTTGGGCACCGGGATTCGTGTCCTGGTGTTAGGATTAACGTCTTCGTACTGGTGTTCCATGAGGCTTGGAGGACTGGATCCCTCTAGTAATCCGGATACAAACCCTTATAGTATCCTCTATATCCTACTAGCCAGCAACAAGTCTGAGGTTGGAGTCGGGTGGAGGTTCAGGGGGAAGGCTCCAGCAGCTCAAGGTCTACAGTTTGTGGTTGAGGGGTTGGGATTCAAGGCTTACGGGTTCAGATTTTAGGAATTACTTAGACGGTAGGTGAGCTGCTTGCAAGTCTGTGAGCATAAATGTTTTTTTGCTCTGGCCTTTGCAGGGCCTCTGAGGTATGTAAGGTGTATGTAATGGGGATACATTATGTCGGATGTGCGGTGAGTGTACGGTGACCTGATACCAGAGGTCCAGATTAGGCTTCCCCTCTGTTCCCTGTAGATCATGTGCACCCGCAAGTATTTAGATTTCAGAGCTTAGGCTAGTTTGGGAGTTTCATATATTGCTACTTGGTGTGCGCGCTTATGGGTTCTGGATCTTAAGACTGAGAGGGATCAGGGTTGAAGGTGTGACGCTCTCCCAGTCAGAGTCCAAATCTGGATGCAGTGTATTTTGCATCTCTGAATGCGTTTACGAATGCTGCAAGACCTGACTTCCGAAAATCGTCAGTGTCTAAGCCCAAGACTTTGGCCCACGCAGCCCACGCCCTGGATCCGAAAATCCTGCCCACCTTTCTGGATCGCTGGAAAATGAAACCTCAACAAAGGTCCAGAAACCTAAACCCGTAACTCCGTGCCTGCTTGAAGATCTATGTCCAGCGGTGCCGGGCAGCCGGGACGCGGCGACGTCCTCTGGTAGGGGTGGTGGTTCCAAACTACGAAGCTAGCAAATCCCAAACAGGCTGCCTTGGAGTGAGAGGGTTGCTGTTAAGGAACTTAATTTACGTTATCCACATTGAGACATCGGTTTAGTTAGTATGTATCCGTATTTGGGTGTCTTAATTTAAGTTTCTTAACAGCAGCCAGGTTAGCTGTTGGCTGGCTAATCCGAGGGTTTTGTGTCGGGAACCGACGTAAGGCTCCTTCAAAGATTGTTGATGGAGATGTTCGTCTGTGCGGCAGGGGGCCCACATGGAACAGTGTGAAACCAAACTTGGCAAGGTGTCCTGACTCAAAGCAACCCAGGCTGAAGTCTGTTTTTGGGCCAAATACTTTGGACGACCGCCACAGTAGCCTGAGACTTTCGAACCCTCACACACACACACATCCCAGGAAGCTCTGGCTTCCGTCATCAAAGGTGAAGGCATTCTGTGGTGAGGGTCCTTGTGGGGTCGGGGCTGGGATGTACAATCAGCAACCCTATGGTAACTCTTTGCCGCATTCATCCTTCGGGCATAGTGCCCACAGCCTTGAAACCGAGAAGTCCTCAACTCTATCTGCAGGACCTCTCCCATCAGCTGGCCTTCACTACTGCAATTCGGAGCACTTGGGGTATTCTGCCACCCCGAGCCCCTAGCCCCGAAGCTCACCCTTCAGGGTCTACGGTTACTCCAGTTGGTTGTCTCTGTGCCATTTCCCCATATATCCTAATATAATGCCTGTCTGGGCATTTCCAGAAATGTCCTAACATAATACCTAATAAGCCTCACTAGAAACCCCAATATAGCAGGACTCCCTCAATAGCGCTAAAGGAGACCCCAAACGGCTGGAAGCCCTCTATCATAGGTAAGGATCCCCCATTTTGAAGAGACTATGGGCTCCTGCGCCAGTAAGAAGCCTCTGCGAAGGCATCCACGGGCGAGTAGACCTGCTGCGGTCTCTGGGCCGGAGGAAGGAATTCGATGCAGGGGCCGTTTTAAGCTTTAGGGTTATAGGATGTAGAGTTGGAGGCAAAGATAGGTCTATGCATGGACCATGGGGGATAATAATCATAGGAGTTCAGGCTCCTTTAGGGGGGTTCTTGTTGGGAACCTAGCTAAGAAAGGGCAAGCGCTCAAAGGCCATGTTCTGTCACTTGAGACCACAGACGCCCAGTTTGGCCTTTGGGAAGTTTTGTGGTAGACATATTCTTTCTGCACGCTTGACACGACAGTTAGCTAGGACAGTTGAAAATAAAATTTCAATTGACCCTAGAATCCCGCGAGCCCCAAACAATTGAAACAAAGCAAAGCCAAAATCCTTAAAGCCTAAACCACAAAATCTGAAAGTTGAGCTATTATCTCGGGAACTATACAATGCAGCCTGCTCTTTTTTAATGAGGCTGGATCCTTTGCCACTTGGTGGCTGCAAGCCCTTATCCGGCCCCAGGTGCTGGACCAGAGTTTGAAACTCCAGAAAATTGTGAAGGGTAAAGAAACATTTGAAACAAAGCACGGCAGCACGAAAAGCAGAGCAAAAGCCTCCCAAAAAATCAAAAGCATGGGCAGTGTGCTTTGCGCAAAAACTTCTAAGCCTCATTTCTAACTTGCAAGAGGTGATCTCTGCTATTCTTATACTGCCTTCGAAGACTTGCAGAACAAGGGAGTGTCTGACCTCATATAGACGAATGATGTCTGAAAGCGAATGCCACTACGGCTCCTCTGCAATATTCTAAGGCTTAAAACAAGCCTGCTTCCCTAATCGTGGAGTCCCTAATACACGCAAGTGTTTCCCTTATATGCACCTTCTTGGACCCCTAGGACCGCCCTAGCTGGGCTCGGACCCCATTAATTTTTAGGAGTTAGTGCTTCCTTAGCCCACATTACCCTAGGAAGAAAAAGGGTCCTATCTACACATATATATGGAATCCCATACCCCACAAAGCACTGGGTTGGCCCCTAAAACCCTTTGAACAATTAGTATATAGGGTCCCTTAATAAAGCCATTAGGGAAAATATCAAATATCTCAGGGGCCTACCGAGAGCAGAAAGGATCCCTAACATTGATCCGGTTTCAACCTCAGACGTATCAGCTGAGCGTCTGCGGGCACAACGCCACTAAGCCAGCCTCCAGTTGCAACTGCCCTCAGGGACCCTGACTACCATGGTGAGGAACTCCATAAAGGAGTTACTGGGGGCTATATAGGGGTCTGCAGATACCCATGTAGATTTTAGGGTAAAAGCCCGAAGAAATGCCAAGAATGGAGAATCAAATTGAAAAGACACTGAAAAAGTGAATTGGCAACCTTAACTGTACAGGGGTTTATGGGTTGTGTAGAAGCCTGAGTGATTACCCACGTTATTTCCTATCCGCGTTATCAACTGTGAATAGCAAAAATAGTATGCTGAGCTAGGAAGCACCCAAATTCGTGTTTTTCTTGCTGGCGTAGGCTTCTGTCTGAGAGATGGAGCCTCAGGTTGCCCTCACAAATTTTTCCGTCGATGCGGTATAGCGGGATACCCACTCACTCCGGAGCAAGACTCTTCGGCCTCTCCTTTCGAGCTCTCGAGCAAGTTTACTACCCTGACATTGTTGCTATTGTATTTCCCATGGCCATTGCTATCATTGTTGTTGTGGTTGTCGTTACTTTCTTGTTATTCTTATCTGCGTCAAGGTCCAGGAAAATCCAATGCTTCCCATATGCGCCATGTAATGTTCTAAAAGGGCCCGCTCTAATCCGAACTTGCCTCATCGCATAGCCGCATATATCCATAACCATCCCCCAGGCAATCACCATGATCATCCATACTTGTCGAGTTGCAATAGGCAGTTCCCCTGAAACGTAAAACCCCAATCCTTTCCTGCGTTTCCTACTAGCCCCCAATGTGAAAATGCACTCCCAACTCATTTCTTCATTTTATACTTGCCAAAAACCAGACCCACTCATTCATTTTCTCTAACACAAAAAGGAAGTGACAAGCCCTAAACCCTAAACCCAGGAGATTTGCAGCCAAGAGGCAGCTGAGAGCAGGCAGAATGCCGCCTGCTGACAGCTACTTTGGCGGTTTAGGGTCAGGGGTTAGGGATGTTTAGGGTCTAGGAATTCAGCATTTGTTCCCTCCATGTGCCCGCAAAATCCAAGGAGAAAATAACACGACTAAATCAGGTCACCCCTCAAGGGTTATATAGGATGTTTTAAGAAGCTTTGCTTGGAGGTTCCTTGGGTTCCAACCGCAGTTGCAGTTGGATCATGGTTATCCTGCATCCCCAGGTGCCATCTTCAACCCTAAAACCTGAACCCTAAAAACTTTCCATCTTAACCCTCAACCCTTAAGAGCAAACAAAAACTAAACCCTGAACCTTAGGCCATGAACCCTAAAGAGTTATAACAAGGCACCAAGTCCCATGAACCTTCAGGTGAGCCATAGCCTAAACTCCTAGTATCCCCGTTAATACGCCCTGTAGTAGTCCCCTATATAATCCCTTATACAACCCCCCCTTAAGGAGTTTAGACTACAGCTCACGTGAACCCTAAACCCTCCTTGCCTTGAGGCCGCAGAAACGGCGCAGCTGCTGGCCCGAAGAGGCGAAAACGCTTGGTGCCCTAGCGGAGGCTGGGTTTGCCAAACCCCCAATGGGGACCTTTATCAGGCTATATAGAACATATGAGCTGTAGTCTTAACTCCTCAAAGGGGGTTATATAGGGGATTATATAGGGGAGTATTGTAGGGGTTATTAAGGGGAATACTAGGGCTGTATAGGTGTTATCTATGGAACCCCCCCCATGTGGGGTTGGTGGGAGTATGTTATAAGTCGTCCAGTTTGTAAACCAGTAACGCTTTTTGGGGAATTTGGTGCCATCGCATATACTATCCTCATCAAAACAGCTCCGCAGTAATACAATACTACCAGAGCATCAAATCTAAAAGTGCAACGTCTCCCTGCTTCTGGGGATTAGCTTAGGGCACAATACCCCGTAGACATCCAGATTACTACCCTTTCTAGCATTCCAATCCTTGTGCTGGAGCCGAACTCCTGCCTGATCCCTGTCTCAACACTTTACTTTATCAACAAACTCAAGATCCACATGCAACCCTCAACGCTCCCACACCCTGTGCAGGCCTGCACGACCACTGTCAGATTTTCTGTGGGGTCCTCAGGCATTTTGCATCATTGTGGTTTTCATGGCCAAAGTTGGGATAAGGGCTTCCGGTTGGATCATGTACAAGGAGCTGCGCAAGACTTAGGTCATATCCTGCTTGTGCGTGGCGCAGGACTCGAAGGGTTGCGGCTGGCTTGATAATGCTTAAGCGAGAATGGGAGCATGGATCCCTTTAAGCACCTCTACACAATACCCCAGAGTGGTCCCCACATATTCCCTGAAATTTGTTGTCTCCATTCCAAATACGCATGAAAATGAGTGCCCTATGAGCAACGCCACGATCACTGCCATCAAGATGCGCAGTGAAGCGGCGTCCGTTGCTCCCCTGCACCTAGGCAAGGCTGCAAAGTTAAGGGTTTATCGATGAGGATTTTGGGGATTTGTTTCCTATCAATACGGGCTTCCGGAGTGCGCTGCAGGACATCTTCTACCCAAAGACAAGATATCGGCATGTCTGAGCCTCCGGAATCCGGAGGCTTATAACGTATCAATCGTCTGGGAGAGGAGCCACCCTTCAAATGACAATCCTCGAATGAAGCCCATGGAACGGGAGAACAGGCTGCTGTATGTCATGAGGAGCTCATGTCACAGGATTGCAGAGTCCCTATGCGGCTTTGCAATTGACAGCTTGGACGATTCAGGGCTCGGACAAGCATCAAAGTCTTCATAACAATTGAAGCCCCTCACCACAATTTTGCGATTGCACTTTCAAACGGCAGCCCCTGGAGTCCCCAACCCAACATCATCCAACCATGGAATTTGAATCCTCAAGCCGCAAACTCTGAACCTTCAGAAGCATCCTACACACTTCACGTTTAGGGTTTAAGGGTGTAGGTGTTGGGGTTTAGGGTTTAGAGTCCAGGTTAACATCTCTCAACACACTCACAATGGCTTGGTTGCAGAGTGGATGGTATGATGGCGGCCGCGGGGCCCAAATACATCACGGGCGCTCCCGGCACAGCTGGGCCCAGCGAGTCGCCCAAAGAAGCGGCCAGGGCCTGGCGAAGCTTCCTCCTCATCTGGGTTGCTGTTACGGAACTTCACTTAAGTTCATAATATGGATATATAGTAAATAACCCTGATTATAGTAACTAAATTTAAGTTCCCTAACAGCAACCAGTCATTGATCCCCCCAGAATCACGAATAGACAAAGTAATGTAGGTTGCCTCAAAAGGCTTTATGGGGCATATAGAAGCGGTCTGTAATGTTCTTTTTTTTTATCAGTGCCCTGGGGTTGAAGGTTTCAACTTCGTGGATTTTCCTACCTACAACCCAACAACTGAAAGTTCCCAAGGAGGAGGCATTGTTTGTCGTGCTTTACAGGAGCTTTAAATTTCACGTGTTGAGCGTTGAACTTTTTCTTTGGTTGATCGGGTTCGCAGGACAGACTAATGGTTGCAGCTGTGGGGGTTGGGGACTGAAGTATCAGCTTGAAGACAATCAGCAGCAACCCACCGTTTTGAGTTAGTAGGAACCTCAATTAGGAGCCTCATGAACGAGTATGCAGAAAGCGTGAGTGATTGCCTGATTCCACGCAAGATATTGCAGCATCACTTCCTTTTCAGAGAGCCCGAAAGACTGAATGAATGGATTTCCGACTATCAGGTGTACCTTGCTGGGGGTCCGTATCGTAAGGAATCTAGTGTATTGAGGTGCATATCTGGGCCCCTATTCTGGAAAACTCTCAATTCCTCGACCCTGTGAAAAATCTTTATGCAACTTCAAGTCCTCGCAATCTGAAGTGAGATCTTGCATTGCAGCAGGAATTGCAGCACCATGAGCGCAATCAGACTTTGAGGTGAGGTTTTGCTGAAATGCATGACTCCCACCATGCCTTTCATCGATAGTGAGTCAGGCTTCCGTTTTTGTGCAAAAAGCCATACACCAAATATGAGGGGTCGAAAGCAGACCTTGGGTTGTAGCATAGATGGATGCCTGTACCGGAAATCAGTCTTGACAGGGAACTGCTGGGGGAACACTGCTGGTTATACAATCCCAAACCCGGATCCTCCAATCCTGAATTCAGAGACTGAAGCCCAAGACTTGAAGTTCTACCCCTGTGTTCACAAAACCATAGCTGCTTACAGCAATCCCATTTTCTGCCTACTCAGACCTGTCAAAAGTTACACTAGCTACAACCAGATTATGGAAGATTTATGAAATCACTTATAGCCAGCTGCTAGTTTCAATAAATAGTATAGATTGCCAAATACTAGAATCTTTTGTGGGGGACCACCACCCAAAAGGCACCTAATTTTTGGGATCTTTCAACTGTAGGCCTTAAGGACGGACCCCTTGCGTGCCTCTTCCTGCGGCTGCAGCAGAGACGAAAGCTCCGGTAGATCCCTGTCAAAAGCACGCAGTACAGGGGGTACTACAGGGGCCTAAGAAGTTACCTATGCCGTTTTGAGGTTTATTTGAGGCATCCTATGCGAGAGTGATACAATGGACCCAGGAGGTGATATTGGAGGGCGTGCCACTGTGGGGCCTGAGTTTTTGCATAGAGATGATTTTTTATATTGTTTATATATGTGGGACCCTGTCTTGAGGATCCCTGCGACAAGGCTTCCAGCATTTTGGTGTCTCTATGGGGTGGCGACCACATGGCGACTAATGAAGGAGACATCCCTCAACACAGAAACCTGCCTAGCCAGTGGAATGCTCGCTGCATATCGACCTGGCCGTGTCGGATTTGCAGACCCAAGACTATGTGGTAAGCGACAAGACTACTTACTACTCATCGTAACAATGGAAGCGCTGACTAGCCTGGTAACATGAAATTTGACTATGCGGCCATGGCTACCGGATGTTGCCGGCATACTCCAAGTAGTCCGTGCCTACCCTCAAGCCGTGCCATAGAACACAGAAACCTTGCTGGCACACAGGCTACAGTTCTATAGATCGGTCAATCGAATTGAAGTCTCATATGAAAGGTTGGGTTAGAGAAGAAGGCGTTTTGCTTGAAAGCCATGATTGGAGAACCGTGTCTTCAAATTGGTGGTGTCCCTGTGAAATTCAAGAAAGAAGGGCCTTGCTGCCTTAGACTGGCTGCTGTTTGCGCGTCAAACGACTCAGAGGGGGGGGGGTAAATAGTAATAGTAATAATATTACTTGTAAATAGTAACAGCAGCACACGTAGAAATAATTCGAAAGTAACCGGAGTAGCAGTGGTAAGGCTAATTTCTCATGAATTTGGAAGGGGGCTCAGTGTGTGGGGTTAAGAAGTTTTTGTTCAAGGAAAAAAGCTTCCCAGGATTGAAATAAGTGTGAGCGAGGAGGAATTCTGTGGGATTGACCCAGTGAGGGCCAAATCCAAAGTCCGAAGCTCCCTACATGCAAGCATTGTGAAGTTGTGGTCCGTTCTAAGTGGTCGTGGTATGAAAGTCTAGTTGTACTCCATGGTTGTCATGAAAGCATCGAAAAGAAAATGAAAGCTACCACATTCTCGGGGTCTATCCAGGGGCACTATAGGGACCCACCATTCTCCATTCCCTACCAACCACTCCGTGTCGAGATGTTGACCGAAATGTGGGGGCCGGGTCCTTGAGACTCAACTGAGCTTGTAGCGTACACTTGACCCAGCTGCTGAGTCCCGAGTATGCTTAAGCCTAAACAGTGCATCAGCAACACCAATAACCTTGAGTGTTGATAAGATGCTGTTTCCAATCTAAACCAGCCCTTTAGATGGTAGTTTCCCAAAATAGGGGCACCCCTATATAGACCCGAAAATACTATAGTCCTTGTTATGGAGATCCCCAAAATGGTGCCCGTACTATTGGGAAAACCCCAAATCCTGATTCGGCGGAGCACTGCCCAAATAAACTATTGAGCGACCGTCTAAACCCCTTAAAGGAGGGTTATATAAGGGATTCTATATGCTTTATTTGTTTTAAACCGCTCGGACTTAGAAGGGTTTGGGGTTTGGGGTTTAAGGTCTTGACTCCTTAAAGGGGGGATTTAAAAAGGGCTTTCTATATATGGGATTACTATAGGGGTTCTTAGGGGGGATGCTAGGAGTTTAGACTATAGCTCTATTGAGTCCCTTCCGTGGGTGGAGGAAATCCAGCACCGCCATACACCTCATACCTGAAGAAGTTTACTACAATACTTTAGGTAGTCGAAGTGGTGCCAGATTTCCTGCATCAATAACATAAGAGTCTCTGA
This sequence comes from Symbiodinium pilosum, assembly GCA_905231905.1. Classification (NCBI taxonomy): domain Eukaryota; class Dinophyceae; order Suessiales; family Symbiodiniaceae; genus Symbiodinium; species Symbiodinium pilosum. Next base: position 31,757 of record CAJNIZ010000226.1, on the reverse strand, counting down.
GCGAAATGCCGATAGAATCCTTAACAGAGCCCTTATGATTTGTTTATAATCCCCAATGCCCATGGGGCTCTTTAGTCCCCCATTTTCCATCGGGAGAAGCCCTCCACATCACCATGCCAGGTGGAACCTGGGTTCTCATGACCTTCCAGCTCATCAATCACGTCACGCAAGGCCTGGCTACGGAGCTGCTAATGCAGATCCCCTGCTTGAAAGCTCTTGGATAGTTCTTTAAAGGACTGAGAAGCAAGGTACTTATACTTAGGTTCCAGGGTATGTAAACACAATCGGCTTATGAAACAGATATCCATAACTATCAGCCACTTTAATGAGCGGATACACTCATTTTCGCTCTCCATGGATCGGTTCCTCAAAATGAGCTTTTTTTTTCTATCAAAGGGCTAGGGGATCTTGAGCAGGTTCAGAAACACAGGAAGCGTCTATGCGTAAACTGTTTGGTTTCGCGCCATGAAATCCAAAACCACCTGCAAAGGGCCACTAGAAGACACAACTGCTAATCTGGAGGTGGCTCAACTAACAAAGACGAACCGCATCCTGCGATGCTCAACAGTGAGTCGCATCAGCTCGCGACTACGCGACATGTCAGGAGCTAGGAGCAAGTTCTGGAGCATGACTCGGACAGCTACGGGGTTGAAGTAGCCCCTGTAATGCACACAACTGTTCTAAATTTAGCCTGGCCCTCACAGCTACGATTGATTGCAACTATTTGGATGGAGTTCTTTGCACTTGTCTCGGGATCTTGGAAATCGCATTGACATCAATCATGACGAGCATTTCTTGGGCTTGACATGCAACTCAGGGAGCATGGTACAGTTCAACTAAGGAATATACACTCCGCATCCAAAATATCATGCAAGGCATAATCCTCGATGAAGGTGCATTGGGCTCTCTGTGTAATTGAGACTGAAAGGAACTCATTCCCAGACACCCTGAAGGATCCCAAAAAAGATCACCCACCCACACCCCCCCCACCCCCCACACCCCCCCCTCCCCCCCCATAAAAAGATCACCATTACTACATTGGGGGAATAGGGGGATTATTGGGAAGTTCCATTTTTGGATCCTTTAGGGGGTCTGGGTTGGTTAGGTATTCAATTCGCTTGTCTTATGTAGGCGCATTGGGCACTCTGCGTAATTGAGGCCGCAAGAAAACCATTTGCTAAGCATCCAATGTGTTGGTCTCATATACGATCTTTTTCAAGAGATTCTCAACACGCATGTATTTGAGGATCCAGCCAAGGTTTCGACATCTTCATACCTTGGAGTCTCATTGATGAAGGAAAAATGCCAAAAGCCCACGCCATACTGACAGAATTCTTAGTCCTCTCCTGCTAATATCAAAATTCACCATCCCCCTAATCGCAAATGTTCCCGATACGCTCTAAATATTTCCTGTTGGGGGGAAGCGGGGTTTTAATGTGAAGGGGCCGAGACTAATGCAGCGCATGACAGCCCTGGGGAGGTTGCGGGTCAATACTCCCAGCGCAAACTTGAAACCTTCGGGAAGAATCGATTCAAATCTACAGCTTGTAATTTTATTGCTTGTGGTGAATAGGGAATCCAGGAATTTGGGTGATATCGAACATGATGAGGGGCTTCATAAGGACTGCTATGTATCCATTCTCTACCTTATTTTGGCCCAAAGTTGATCGTTTTCAGATGGAGGTTTCCCAACATTGGGGATACCTTTTTGGGCAACCCTGGACCCTAATCGCGTAGAGACATGCCCACTTGAGCCATTATCTAAACTCCTTTTACCCCCTTTAGTCCCCTATATAATCCCCTATATAACCCCCTTTAAGGAGTTTAGACTGTGGCTTACTTAAGCAAACGAGTTGAGCCACGCCACGGCGAGCGCTTCGCCACGTCCCCAAAGGTCCGTTCGCTGCTCGCTGCTGCGAGGAAAGGGAGGCGGGCCTGGCAATCTGGATATCATAAAAGGATATATAAGTATATTACTGTATATATATATATAGTATTTATATATATATATATAGAATTCTATGCGGCAGTATATTAATTTATAGCATATTATGAAGGGAAACGCTGGATGTCTGGTCTGAGGCTAAGGATCTACAGAAAACCTTCTGCTTTTGCACGCCAAGATCTGTGAAAGATTCACGGTAACTTGGAGGCTTTTTCGAAGTCTGGGGTCAAGGTACTAGCGAAGAACTCCAGTTTGGAGTTTTGTGCAAAAGACATGCTGCCATCCGACAGCACGCGCGTATTCAGACCTAAGGAAACCTAATAGAATCTCTACTCCAAAAGCCCACATATCTGGCACATACTTGCCAGCTCTGCTGTGGAACCGCTGCGCTCCATATGCATCTTGGCCGAATTTGACAACTGGGCTCCCAGCCTTCTTCAGCCGCACAGTCACCTGGCGCATGCCATGGTACTCTGCAAGCAACTTAGAAAGAGCACTCTCTAACTAAAGGTGGCTATATGGGTTTCTGTGTAAGTTTTGGCGCTATCTCTCTAACCAGCACTGATCCTGACACAGGACCCTGAACTTTGGAGTCCATTGCGGTGTCTCCAAATCACCACAGATCAACAAAGACTTTGCTCTGGCTGTACTGGGCTTCCCACGTTTGGGACATCATTGTATTGTGAAGACTTCTGCACTCAGAAGTGGGATCCTTGTGCATAGGTCCATACTTCTGAGGAACAGTCTTACCAGGGTTAAGCCGCAGAAATCGACTTAAAACAACTTTCAGGCTGCACGCGATACCTAGAAGACCAAGAAACTAGTTTGATATGGGCCTACGCGACGAAAACTGATTCCATCACTTTGGAGCTGTAAGATGTGGGTTAACCAGCAGCCTGCAGACAGTAACGGGCAGTAACAACACTCCCCACCCTTCACGAATGTCGACATGAGACATGTGCAGGCCTCCTTCACGTTTCAGGTGCTAGTAGCTAAGATCCTGAACACCCAAATTCCAAGGCCTAGCGACGCGGGTCCCACCCAAATCTTTTCTCTAAACGGTGCCATCTACATTATCCCGGACATCTGTCTATGTAATCCTACAGAATCTCCGAAAAGAGTCCTTGTGCGATCCCTCCATAGCCCCAACTTTAACCACGGCCAGGAAACGCTCCTGTCAGCCCCCTCCCCTATTGTTGAAGCACTCAACATGCGCCATAATAACCGGAAAATTCCCAGACGAAGTGCCTGGCGGTGGCCACAAAGTGCCCGAAGCTCCGACAAAGGTGGCAGCTTTTGCAAGGGCGCAAGGAGGCCTCAGGAAGTATGAAGGGCTAGGAGAGTTCTAAGGTGTTGGGGGAGAAGAGGTAAGGTTGTAGGCACTACGGATTCTGGTAGATGTCCAAAAGAATGCTAGCCCCTTGGTTTGTAGGTTTATGGTTGAGGAACTGGGCTTGAGGGTGAAAGTCGAGGAGAATGAAACCCGACTGAGGTAGAGCATATTAGTGTACTAGGACTGAAGATTTGGGTCTTGAGAGGAGTACATCTGGCCATCGTACCGATTGTCGGGGAGCAGGCGGTGGGACTTGTTTTTCTAGCCACGAAGAAATTGACCCTGAACCCTACACCCTACTTGGAGGCCCATGGGACTTAGTAATTACTTATAACTGGGATTATAACCTTACTTATAATTGGGGTAACCCCTATAAGCCCATTTAGGGGGATTATAAGTAGGGTTTTAAGCCCAGTTATAAGTAGTTACTAAGTCTCATGGACCTCCAAGTAGTTTCTAGCGGAGTTAAAGCTGTCTGAGGAATCGGAGTTCAAGGTTTGCGTTTTAGCCACACGGTTTAGGGTTTTGGGTTTTGGGTTTCCATGGAGGCTTCGGTTAGGGTTTAAGGAGCATTTGATTTTTTTCGTCAGTGCCATAGCCTAGGCAGCAATCTGGGAGACTTACTATATATACTCTCATAGAACCCTAGAGAAATGTAAATATGTATATATGTATTTCTTTCTATACTTCTCTCACTCTCTCTCTCTCTCTCTCTCTCGCTCGCTCTCTCTCTCTCTCTCGCTCTCGCTCTCTCTCTCTCCGCTCTCTGCCCTTACGTGCCTATCTCCTTTTGCAACCTATATTAGCTACAGCCAAAATTTTTTCCTGTATACTTCATGGACATGGCTTCCTGTTTGGCAACACATTAGGGACCATACCAACCTACGGAACGGACCCCCACATCCACTCCAACATTGAGAGTAGTTCATATGAACTATAATCTAAACTCCTAGTATCCCCCTTAATAACCCTATAATAGTTCGCTATATAATCCCCTATATACACCCCCCCCAGCGAGTTTAGACTGTAGTTCATGTATTACCCTGAACTCCTGAGGAGATGGTGGTTTCCCAAATTAGGGGGACTTAGGCGGACCCCAATCTCGAGCCCAATATCCTATAGTCCTTGTTCTAAGGACACCCCCCCCCCCCAAAAGGTACCCCTTAATTTGGGACACCCTAAACCCTAAATAACCCCTATATCACATGATATCCCCCCTTTACGGGAGAGATATTCCCGTGAACTCCCCAGATCCTGAACCCTTAACACTGAACCCTAGGCCCTAAACCTTCAAGGCCCAAAACTCCTAAGCCTTAAACCCTCAACCCTGGACCCTTAACCTAAACTTCTAAACCTAAACCCTAAACCCTGCCTCCAAGACTTTGGCCCTGGACAGGCAAAACTGGCTTGCCTCCAAGCAGCATGGGCCGGTGGAAGGCGTGGGCATTTGGTTGAAAGATAGCCAGCACGCTAAACTTTAAAGGGGGTTATGTAGGGTTTATAGGGTTTGGGGATTAAGGTTTAGGGTGCCCCAAAATTAGGGGTGCGTTTTTGGGAGTCCCTATAGTAAGGACTATAGTATTTGGGGGGTCTATCTTGGGGTGGGGTCTCCCTATTTTGGGAGACTACTGAATAGGGGTTTAGGATTTAGGGTCCTGGAGCGTCCCTGATGTTTAGGGTTTAGGGTTCAGGCCTTAGGGCCTAACATTTAAGCACAACGGGAGCAATTGTACACAAGAAGAAACCCTCTCAGCTTCTGTCCCACAAGCTATTGAATTCACGGTAGCGGGCTCGGGACTTAGGATTAGGCTTACGGCCTGGAATCTAGGCTTAGAGTCTAGGGTTTAAAGGGCTTACAGCCTAGGGTTTAAAGGGCTTGGGGTTTATTAAGCCCTAAACCTTCAGGGCTTAGGGTGTAGGATTTAGAGCTTCGAGTCTAGGGCTCAGAGCTTAGGCTTCTGGACCACTGCTTGGTTTCACTCAGCCCAAGGGGCTGTGATGATCGAAGGCAGCCGTATGCCCGATCTCCTGACATCCCACTTGGAGGGTCAGGGGGACTCAGCAAGTAGGTTAGGGTTTAGGGTTTAGGGTCAGGGGGACTGAGTAAGTAGGTTTGTAAACCCATATAACCATGTAGTAGCCACGACTATCCGCATTATTACCCTACTTGCTAAGTCCCCGCAACCCTCCAAGTAAGTAATCCCCGTTCAGGGTTTAGGGTTCCTGCCATCCTACATAAGCCCCTCCTCCCCATCCTGGCTAGAGGGAGTATTATAGGGTTGTTATATAGGGTTATAGGGGTTATATAGTGTAATTATATAGGGGTACAAGGTGACCAGGATCTATGCTGGGATCCAGCGCACCCTCCAGGATCAAAACGCTGCCAGCAATGCGGATGCGGTGGTGAAGTTTCTTATGCGTGTCCGATGCGAAGAGTCGGACAAACCGGAGGTCCGCAAGGTGGAAACCCACCTGCGCATTCATGGGCGCCTTACCCCCGAAAGCATGGAAATGCTGGACTGTTGCGAGTCCTGGTTTGGTCGTCAGCATGCCCTGGCCACGGTGACCTCCCTGGACCAGCTGGCAGCAAGAACCTCCTGCAACAACACGGAGCTATAGGGGTTATAAAGGGTTATTAGATAGGGGTAATATGGGGGTAGACAGGGGAATGGAAAAGAACATGGAAATCACTATATTACTTCTTTCTTTAGGGATAAACCTGCCAACCCTCCTAGTAATAATTTCCCACCCATTACAGGACGATATTACTGGGAGTATTTCTTATTAGGATGTAAGGGGCGGGGTTTTAGCCTTGAGCCCTGAACCCTAAGCAAAAAAGTGCAGAAGCCTCGAGAACCCTCGAATTTTGTTGTAAGGTTCAGGTTTGAACGCTGTATTCCCAACCCTTTACTTGGGGAAACCCTCCAGACAACTCATTTTTTGAATCCGCAGCTATTTAGGATGCCACTTACAGCCCAAAGTCTGAATAATTGACTACTTGTTGGCAATGGAACCCCCAGACCCTAAACCCTAAGCCCTGAACCCTAAACCCTAAACCCTAAGCCCTAAACCCTAAGCCCTAAACCCTAAACCCTAAACCCCAAACTAGAAATAAAGTTTTAAGCGGCTTTCTGTGAACGCCGGCAAGGCTGGGCAGGCCGCCATGTACTACAGCAAGCGACAGGTGGCCAATCCTTCCTTCCATACAGTTTAGGGTTTAGGGTTTAGGGTAGGGAGCTTAATCATCCTCATTCTGGGGAGCCCCTAAAAAAGGACTGCTGATTTTTTTGAAGCCAAATAATTTAGCAGGGATCTGGGGGTATATCATACTCTAAATAGATGGGGTATATGATACTCTAAATAGAACCACATCACGAATTATTCTGGCTTCTAACATTACGGGGCCTGTGCAGATGTTAAGGTCCGCCAGTTCCCCCCCCATAAAGGTGAATTACCCCGACCCTAAAGCCTCCGCTAAGGGCCCTACAAAAAAGACCCTCAACTCGTGGAAGCCGTCCTACGGAAGTTGACAGCAATGGGGAGGGTTCAGGTTTAGGGTTTTGGTGGAGAAGTTCATTCTGTTATTCATTCTAAGCAGGCAAGAACATGGAAACAGCCATAGATTGACGAATGTCCTATCCAAATGTCCTAACTCTCTGATGCCACGCTTGCGTGTTCCTGAACATGCTTTAGGCCTTTCGAGGATTTTCCTGTACATCCTGGATGCATACAAAGGTGGGATCCTCGCCCAGCTGCCATGGCAACCCACGGATCCTACTGGAATGGAGTATAAAATTGTCCAAACCATTCATAAGTGCAGTAGCTATAGCTCAGCTAGATCCTCAGGCGACCCCAGATAGAAGAGACCGCCTAAGAAACCCCTTGTTTGCGTTATATTGTCCCTCTCCGGAGTACCTTCTTGCAGGGTTTGTCCTACTTGGGGCTCCCCGGGAATCTACCCTTCTAGCAAGAAGTTCCCCATGTTCCATAGCTAACGTGGTTTCATCCTATTTTAGGTGATTTCAATACTTCAATTATTGCAAGGGTGACCTCATGTAGTAAAGCTGCAATGGGAATGCACTTGCCCTGTCCATGTCAGAGTAACAGCTGGCTTTCGCTGGGAAGAATTGTTCACAGGGCTGCTCTTCGTGTTGGAGTTCGCAATCTCAGGCCATTGGATGCTCGCAAAATGCCTATGGAGAGCTCTAAGTGATGTTATTTTTTTGGGGGGGTTCTACAGTGGCATTTTGCAAGTATCTTTTGGCACCTGTTCAGTTTACAACGGCCGCATCTTCTGCAGCTGGCACATCCTCAACGCGCTGTGCAGGGAACGTCCGTTGAATCCTTTCACGATCAACGGCTGACAAACTGTTGAACCAGTCATACGACCACGTTACGCTTGGGGACATCCCTGTCCCTTTCCTTGTCAGTGCGCCGTTTGGTCATGGCAGAACCCAAGGGAAATCAAGACTGACGAAGACAGCTGCTTGCCCAACATTTCACAGTATGAAGAGCTTGAAATGCATCACAAGCAACGTATGCTTAGGACATCCACACAGAAGCAAAAAGCGGCAAGTCCCCTTCGCAAGCACGAGAAATCACGTCGGCCTCTCGCTGAGACTGTCATTCCTAATTGCGTGGCTGGCACACCCAACCATAAATCATGCAAGGCACAGCAAGGATCTGCTGCACCGACACATGAGCATTGCAAGGAATATGCACAACCAGGGCAAAATGCCAGGCAGCAATCCAAGTCACATAAAAACCTGGCAGAAATGGCAGGACTGGCTAGGCATCTACAGCTCAGGCGAATGTAGCGCCAGCACTGGCTCCCAAGATTCCTCATCTGTGGACGCTGCAGCTTCATGAAGATCATGCGTACCCTCATCGCTGCTGCTGACATTTATGATCTCCTGGCCAAAGCGAAGTGGCGCCTGGCCAGCTGACCTTGCCTTAGCTTTAGGCTTCCTCAGCGTAGACCTCGGAAGAGTCAAACCCGGCCAACCCGGATCCGGCCCATGCGCGGCCACCTCTCCACGCTCAGCATCCTAAGCTTCAGCGCAAAAGAAAGTGAAGCAACACTGACCAAGACGAGACAGGCAATACTAGTACAAGTTAGGAATAGCCACATGTACATATTCAGTTCAAGTACATGCCCAGGAATCACAAAGTCCAACTGCAGAACTAATCATGCATGCAAGATGCCGTGTAGGGTTCGACACCCTTGGGGGGCAAGAGGGATATAATCTCCTCAGTCAATGAGGCCAGGAAGTCCTTCTCAGTCTCCCCCTCCGAGTCCAGCATGTAGCAGTAAACCTTCACCACAGCATAGCCCATCAGCTTGGGATACGCAGCAGAGTCTGAGAGAGCTTCTTGTCGCCCGTGACCCACCTAGGCTACGTGCATGAGAATATCCCAGTGCACAACCAACAGAGGAATGAGAACAGTTCACACGGAACATGATTCATGAGAAATTGCACATGACAGGAACCTGAAAGAATACGGAAGCAATGCAAACATACAACCCACAGCTTAGGAAGCCAAAGGACCGTCCATTCTTCTTGCTAAGCTTCTTGACGATTCTGTGCGCAGTACGCGCGCGCAGCATCTTCCCCAGCTTGTTTAACATTGGGATCCCAATCCAAGTTCCGTTGATATGAAAGGTCTTCTTGGCCGTGCCCCCAAAACCATATGCCGGAAGTGTACTCCGCAGGAACGTCCCCAAAGTGGCCAGTCGCGTGCTCAAAGAAGGATGCTCCCATAGAAGTGACCCCGACTCGGTTTTAAAAAGCACATATTCAGGAAACATCCACGCGAACTCCAACAGGATCTAGATTTACAACGTATTCAATGCTTCACACACTGGATGCTAACAGGGCACAGGCTGCTCCATACTCCAAGGAAGATGCAACCACTCCATGTATGGAATGATAATCTCTGCCAAGGTCCTTGCAGTGGCATTACCACATACCACCATACGGCATCCCAGATCACCATAGATGTTTGCCTGACGGATGACCACACAGTACGCATTTGTTGGAACCACACTGAAAGGCTGCACATGCAATATGGTCTTCCTTGTGAGCTGAAATAATGAGAAACTACAGACCAGCCTTGGAGCGATATGTACTTCCACGGGCAATCCACACCTGAGTCCAATTTTGCTACCATGAACCAAGTAAATGATAAATGCGTTGGGCAATGACAAGGTCAGTATCATGTGACATAGTACGCATTCCTAACATACATAAATTATATAAGTTTAGAATTTATTGAACAAATTTGTACAAACCAATCCTACGGACTAACAAATTACCACCTGGTGCCCGTGACACCTGTAGCTAACATACATCTCTTACTCATGTCCAACACATCCCCCTGTACCCAGAGCAGAATACGAATGTTTAGGCAAGATACCCAGGAGCCACAAGTGGGCTGAATGAGAACCATAGCATCAGAAGTTGTTTGTGCCAAAGCCAGGATCAGACGCTCCAGGCCAGCACGAACATGCACGTTGCAAACTGGATCAGTGCGAATATCATAGCCGTCGGTATCCACATCAATTACATAGCAACATCCTCATGCTGCCACGAAAACATTGTGACCATGCGCATTTAATGTCCATGTGCATAAATCAAGGGGAGACACTGTAGGATGTTTCAGCACCAAGCAGGTCGTTTGAAGCCCGGCATAAACTAGCCATGCCTCCGAAAACCTCCACAACACGGAGATAGCCCCATGGACGCGTTCTGCGTCCTGACTTGCATAACCATGAGAGACTCACATGCTCACTATCACAGACTACGAAACTAGAAATTTGAAACTAAACCTCTTGCGAAAAAAATAAAGAACTCCTGCCAATCAACATCTCAAATACTTTCAGCATTGGATAGCCCAGGAAATGACCAGCACGCAAGAGTCTGTAGCTGCTGCAAAGAAGGCAGCTCAGGATAAGGAGAAACATCCAAAGAATCCATGTAGCGCAACGACCCTGAGCTAAGACTACTCCTCTCACCTGTGCCCTGCGGACGTTCATTCTCCATCTGTGCAAACTGAATCTCCTGCACTCAAGACTCTGGAAATGCAAGCATGTTCCAACAATAGGAAATTCTGCAATTTGGAATATGAAACCCGTTCCCATATTATGAAGCGTAAAATATATGAAACGTTCGGAAGGTAGTGCTAGAACCCTAGCTAGTCCCTTACCAACTAGACCGCCCAACCTCAGTCCATCCAAGAATGGCCCATAATCTCCTAGCATGGTTTAGGGTTTACTTAGGGGTTTGGGGGTTGAGGGGCTTAGGGTTTCGGGCTTTCGACCTTCCCCTATCTGTTGTTAATCCTTGTGCAGCATGCAAAAGAGGTCTTGAAACTCTGAGACCGCTACTAAATTCCTCCCTATCTGGCTCCTTAACCCCGGAGGCCAAAGGCCAAAACCCTAAGCACTCTGATCCAAGATCCAATCTGGCTCCTTAAGCCCTACCTAGACCCTGCAATGTAGTTCCTTTTTGGGTTTGGTATGCTTTTTTTGGTTAGGACTTTTTTAGGACTACCAAAAAGGTACTACATTGGAGGGTCTAGGTAAACCCTAAACCTTAAACTTCACCTTATGTTTTTGCGCAGGGTGCCTGGTTTGACTGCCGAGTGGTGGCAGTAGATCCCGACACAGGCGGGCCGGGTCTGTAGGCCTTACCAGGTCATTGTTGAACATGAATCCCCTCCCCCTAATATTAACTATTCCCAATATATGTATAATAGACTACATTAGGGGAGTACTTGATATTTGGGGGTGGAGGTTGAATATTAGGGGTAGTGGATTATCCCTGGTTTTCAGCTTACTAAACAAAACTCACTGAGTAAACTCAATAAAGTTTCGATCCTAACATTTAAATCCTAACCTTAAAGCCTCAACTTTCAACCCTAGACCTTAAACCTTCCGTAAACCCTGGACAGTAAATCTTGTGAGGCTTGGTTTGAAGCTGTCACCTCAAAATGTCACGCGCTCTGGGCCCGAAAACGCTAGCATCTAGAGCCCGATCCTTAATGAAGAAGCCTGAATACTTGCCACTATTGTTCTCATAGAATCCCCATATTCCCTTCCCGCTGCCCATTGTAATCTGGCGTTACATGCGCTGAATCTCACCTATGAGCGCCAAACCCTGATCCATAAATACTGCACCCCAAACCTTCATTCATGACCCGCGCACCAATCCATGACCTCTAGACCCCGTACCCTTCTTCATGTTGCTCACACCCGCATTTATGCACCGGAACGTTGGTATTTCTGACAATTGTTTTAAGTTCTGCAAAATCCCAAATAAGGAGCCCTCAAATCCCTTCATAATCCCTCTATCCCTGTAACACTAAGCCCTAAACCACCTTGAAGGTTCAGTGCGAGGGATCAACCAGAGTTACCCTTGTTCTTATGGGGTTTAGGGTTTAGG